>LBNU01027044.1:16114-33674 GCA_014162995.1 Artemisia annua | reverse complement strand
CATTTAACAACTTTTTTCCAACTTCTTTATTTTGGGACGGATTTGGTAATAAATTACTAAAATTTTACCTACCTTTTAAAAGTGTGTAGATTGAACTACTGTTTTTAAGTGCAACTACAAATCATGAGTTCTACACGTCTAGAGATATGTTTGAGTGTCATTATCAATTCATGTCCAAATGAGAGATTTAGGCCAAGATAACAACTTTGGCGAATAAGTTATCCTAAAAATTCACAACACCATAAATACAAACAAACCATATGTTATTGACTCATTTCAAACATGTATCAAGATTCATTATCTATCTAGTGCGACAGTGAACTGACTCGTTTACACCTACAAAGAATCAAGTAACCACTTTACATTTGTGTTTTTGGGAAAGTATTTGAGCCATAACGCACTGCAGTTTGAGCTTCATATAGTACGATAATATGTGCAAGTATAGTTTATTTCGTCACGAGTATAATACATGTTAATTTTTCACTGCCCTGTTCTTAGTAAATCGCATATAATTTGGTATACAACATACTCATGTATAAATTAATAAAAACTTGTACAATTTTTTTTTTCTTCTAAATGATGGAAGTGTTGGATTGCAGGGTGTTATGGAACATGTTCCTTGAAGTGTGAAAACCCACGTCAATAAATAATGAAGCACAAATAGTAAAAATTGTCGTATATTACCATTATTTATGGACTGTTGGTTTATGACAAATTTGAAAATTGTGCCCTGCCTTCTGCAATATTTTCATTTCTAGCCATACATCATCTCCAACTTCCTTATTCTCCAATTTGCACATTATCCTATATAACATTTATAAGGATTCTTTTTAGCCCAAACTCTTTGGCTGGATCTTTTGGGTATGGCCCATCAGATAATAATGTTATGCTACCCGACCCGCTAACTATTCACTGCCACTCACATACTAACGTTGCCTTTGAGATCCGAGTGGGTCTCCTCCGATGCATTATCCGGCTACTTTTTGGGGTTTCCCGATCCGAGAAAACGGGTTCTTGAGGTTGCTACAGTCGTCTGTGAGGGGGACTACAGTAGAATCTACAGTGAAATCAATTTTTTATTGCGTTTGTGGGTGTGGACTCGCCATTTGTTACCATGTACAGTAAGACCCTTTTTGTTAGCCACACAGGTGTTTTTTTCCCTAATTTTCTTCTAGCTTTATATACTTTTAGGTCTTCTTGAACCTTCTTATCTCATACATCATCACATGATATGCTAAATTTTGCACAAAAAAGTGAGTTCCTTAAATGTATTTATGTTGGGATTTCATGGGGTTGGATTTAATTGTGTTCAATTTTGTGTGTGTGTGTGTGTGTGTTTTTTTTTTTTTTTTTTTTTTTTTTTTTTTTTTTTTTTTTTTTTTTTTATTTAGGGTTTTTTTTATGTCCTGAACTGTTAGTTGTGCTGATGGGCTTAGTGCTGTGTTTTCATTGAGGTGTTTTGCCATGTTTCTGTTGAAACCGATTAGGTTTTGGTGGTGATCGATTAGACTTATTTGTTGAGGTTTTCTGATATTCAAGCTGTAAAAAGATGGTATGCTTTACTTTTTGTTAATATTTGAGTTGTGTGTGGGTTTTTAGGATTTGGGGTTGGTTAAGATGCCTTATTTAACGATTGGTGCCTATTTTAAATATTTTTGAGGGGCTGAATCCTGTTGAATTTTTGATAGTTGGTTATTCTGAAATCTGGCCTTATGTTCATATGGGGTTTTTTAAACTTTCTTCATGGGTTATGTTATGTGAAATTTAGATTCTTTGGATTTGATTTAGAGCAATGTGTTAAATAAGATTTAAGGTTATTTGAATTTGGTTAATGTGGATTGTTAGTGCTAATTTTGTTTTTTTTATTCGATTTGTTGCATTGCGTTGAAAAAGTATTGGGCCATTGTTAGGGCAGATTGAATGCTTATTGTTTGATATTGATTATCAGTAGTTGTTTACGTGATGTGTTGGGTGCTATATTTAGTTTTACAAGATTTTTTTGGATAAGTTGGCAACCATGGTAATGAGTATGCTTATTTTTTTTAGGCGATCAGAATTGTAGGATTGCATGGCTTATGTGCAGCTGGAACATGATGGGTGAAAGCGGCCTGTATCTTGGCGGGGCATCACGACCAAGTTCATGTTTGCAGCCATGGCAGATTTGCATACCCTTTTGTCCGGTTACACCCCTGTCTCCTTTGTGATGTTTTGCATAAGGCTATGATGATCTCTGTAATCTGACACAAATAAAACTGTGTCTTGGATGATTTGACTGTAAGTTGGCAGGGCAACAAACGGATGGCATAGTTTAAACGCATACTATGCACCGTGTTTGTTCGCAGCCATTACGAAATAAGAATGATTTTGTCACTTGAACCCTACATACAGATCTGAGCCAGCTATTTGTCGCAACATTTTAGTACTTGGATACTTTTTATGTCATGTTTTGATCATATCTCATTTCTGGTATCGTGAACATGTAAGTTTCTGCATTTTTGTCTTGCACTATTCCTGATTCTTTAATGTCAATATCCGCTTGAGCCATAACTCAATTCTGGGTGTATGCTTTTGCAGATTCAATCAGGTCTACACAAGCTCCTAGAAGATGGTATGGTGAAGCGAGAAGAAAACTCACAACCCACTTTGAAAGTGGAGATTGTGACACACGGATACAGGGGGGATCAGAGAAGAGAGAACGAGAAAAAAAAGTACAATTGACAAGGTAATGGTTTATTGTCTGACTCACCTTTGCTTATTTTGCTAGGCCTAAGAAGCAGCATATGGAGATTTTATTGCATTCTTGGAGATGGGCAAGGTACTTGAGTTTAAAACGGGTCATATTTAGATTGTTCTTTGTTGTCGTAAATTCATTGCAAAGCATACTTTTTTTTAGAACGGCAATTAAACCATAACTTTTTCTTACAGATTCATTTATGCCCCAGATCTCCAGTTTTAAATTGCAAGATGTAGGACCGGATTTAGATTGTAAATATGTTGTTTCAGTGATTTGTTTTTGCATGTTTCTGAATATATTTAGGTAAAGAATAGTTTAAAAGCTAAAAGGTGGTTGTTGTAAACTATACGTTGGGTATGGTGTTGATATTGTTGGTTTTGTTGTTATCATTAATATTTTGAGATTGTGTATGGATTTGTTAAATGTGTTGGTTATACATTGTAGGTGAATTTGAAAGATATGGCTATGGCTGATGGAAACAATGAATCTGGAAGTGTTAATGCAGGGTTGTCTAGATTGGAAACATTGGTGCTACAAAGCAACTGAAGAGGTAATATATCTTTGTCCTCTTTGCGCCTTTTCATAACTCAAAAACCAAAAAAAGATGCTACTACTCTTTCTATCATATTTGCTTAGCCACCAAAATTTTGTTGCTGCAAGAATTGAATAACACAATCCTCACATTCACTTTCTCTCCTACCAGGGAGAGAGGTGGCACCAATTGCGGAAATGGCATGTCTACCACCGTCTTGCAGCCACAAAATTTGGTATATGTATAAGCTTATAAGATGGTAAACTTGGAGTGATCTTATTTTTTTTACACTTGCGTATTGTGTTTCTCATATGGATCATAATTTGGTAGCTTTACATATAAGAAATTCATAAATAACACACTTTCAATGATTATTCACAGCTTCTTCTTTCACTTATGTACTTCCTTCTTCTCATGGAGTTAAATTTATGAAATATGCAGGAAAAGAAGGCTAAACGGCAGAAGGAAGATGGACAACGGTTTTACATAACAACAGCTTTGCGACAACCGTCAACACTCCCTTGAAACGTCCCACTCGCCCCTTTAAAGCTGTTGTTTGCCAGCAGCCCCAAACACCTCTTAAGACTCCATCGTCATTCTCTTCTTCCACTCGCAATTTCAGCTCACAAATAGGTATATGTATAAGCTTATTTGTCGGCTAATGAGCTTATGTGATTTTCGCTTATAAATTAAAAAAATGGGAAAAGCAATGTGAATATGAAAACATTGTTAGCTTAAAAAGCTTATTCAAACGGTGAGGGTCACCCCATTTCCAAATGTTGAGTTATTAAATGTGATGGGTCATTTGATTGGGTTTTAAAAATTTCTATTTATCTGCAGTTTGATACAATATATCACTGTTTTTTTTGTTGCAGTCATTGGACCATCATGGTCGAAAGTGGCTTACACCAAGAAAATGAACTAGATTTGCCAAAGTTGTTGTGGAGGCGAAAATGACTTTGTATATCTTAAAGGGGTGGCACCCGATGCCGTATATGAGGCCTGGGAACAGATGTCAAAACAGTGCCACTTATGATTTTTTTTTCCCGTTTATGTTATTTGTGATAAGGAAGCCTTCATAGTTTTGCGATTATGGCTACCGTGGTATGTAACTATATGGAACTATGATACTGAATAATCAGAGTTAGACAATCATCTATAATAACAAAAAATCCATAATTATTGCTAAAATATATTCTTTTTTCATGCAGACGCGATGGCTTCGCAGTTTGTCAATCTGATCAGGTTTTAGCCGTAACTTTCATATAAAGGGACCCGTGGCGGAAAAGCATTGTGCATTAGTGTTTGCGCAGACAACCAGGATTCAACTGATGCATCTTTAAACATTCTGCAGGCTTGAATTAGGAGGTACAGTTCCTTAAACTTAAATGTTTTGTAAGGTCTGTGGATGTTCATGTCTAGAGGGTTGGGGGAAGGGTACAACATTCACATTTCCCTTAATTTGTTTCTAAATGTTTCAAATGCATATAACATAAAATTTGGCTACAAAGGAAATGGGTCAAACAAGCTTAATGAGCTAAAAATGTTGGTTTGTTTTTCCAAAGAGACACGAGGTGAAGTTTTATGTTTTAGTATTTGCTCAAAAATTGTGATTGTTGTCTCCTGTTAATAGGGTTTGTTTTTCAGGATTTATTGATCGAGCCTTTTCGGCCATTTGCATGGCTACCTACTTTGTACATGCATTCTAAGGATAGTAAATTCTGTATGTCTGATAATTGCCACCCTTATCAACTTATAGTTGTTTTTACAAATATGGGATATGGATGCTTTTATAAATGCCTTTATAGATGCTTTTATGGTTTTCTTTGTATCTGTAATAGTACCATAAATCGGAGCACACCTGGTGGTTTGTATACTTCTATAGTTGTTGCTTCTATATGTTTACAAATATAGATAGAGATGCCTTTACAAATTGTTCAGAACCATTTGTTGTACATTTACTGCTACCTGATTCATACACCTAAATGAGTCATTTTGTGAAATTAATCATTTGCCTTCCTATTTCCTATATGCAATTTTATCTCTGTTGTGTGATAATGCAATCTACAGGCAAATAGCGACAACTGAGACTTCAGTTCTGCTGATTTAAACGCTGGGAAATGATACTAATTTCAAGTTTGCTGCACTAAATGAAGTACAATCAAGAGCTGATGCTAAAAATAAATACTTACAAGTATGACAGAGCGGCACTTAAAAACCATACATAACACGTACCTAAATAATCATATATATTGCAAACAGACTATAGCGGCCGAATTCAAGGAGTAACAGAAGTGACTATAAAAGGAGATGCTGCCTTGAGCCGTACAATCAAAAGAACCATCTATACCCAAATTCAAGAGGAATATGTGACTGTAAAGTGAAGCATCAAGAATGAAAAACACATTCCCGTCTAACCCACTATAGAATGCTAGGGGTTATACCTCCTAGGTACTGTACATTATTAGACTACAAACAATGTAGCAGTATCTTTTGTAATGCTGCAAGTATATTTCCATTACCACTAAACAATGTCCTATACATGCGTAACGCAAAAAAGCGCGGGTCATTTTTATTATTACATGTTCGATACATAACTTCGTATATTGCACTTATAGTGATGGGAGCATCAAAAAAGTTCTATAAAAATCTTGCATTATTTTTTAGACATTCATATTCGTGACGTTGCTATATAAAAAACTTATATAAATCGAATGTATTACTTTTTGGTGACTGAGCATCTCACCACCATTTGACACTTGACTATAGATCAGTTCAAATATATAAACTTTTATACTTAGCTTATCAGTATTTAAAGAAAAACAACGTATTATATACTAATAGACAAAATAAAGAAGTACATGAAATTTCGTCACACAACCGCCACAGCACATCGTCACAACAAACATATAACGAAAACACACGCAGCAATAAAAACTATGACAAACATATAACGAAAACACACGTAGCAATAAAAATTATGACAAAAACCCGCAGCAACGCGCGGGCTGTCACACTCGTATTTACCTAATTTGGAATGTATAATTAAAGAGTATTGGAAATATATTGATATTTCAGGTAATTTCAAATTCATGAATTGTTAATAGGAAGAAATATATGAAACAAATTTATATAAGTTAAAATTGTACTTAAACCTGACGTAACAGATATGATAATAAAAACAGAAATCATTAATTGATGGACAACAATAATATGGACCATAAAATGTTTGCATAATTTGAAGCAGGAATACAAATAATAATTCTAGTAATATCAAAGTACATTAATCATGACAAAAGGAATCGAACAAAAAATATTTTTCTTTAACTTACACAAAAAGAATCGAACAAAAAAGATAAATACATTAATCAAGACACAAATTGTATAAAAAATAATTATCAAACGTTCCAAATCCACTACTAGTTTACCGAAACATACCAAAAGTATTATCTTTCACCAATCCGCACAAATGTGACGCCCAAATAGTGGTGCTTTCGCGTCATTTATATTTGATATCTCAATGGACCAAATTAATACACGTATTACATTGTACACAAAAAATTAATTCTATTGAGCAAAAAATGGTGCTTGCGCACTAAATTATAAATGCATTGACTATAGTCCCCAACCACTCACAACTTTTAACTATACACCCCAACCACCTAAGAGCACTCGCAATCGTCACCTGGGTTAAATTTTAACACACTGCCACGTCAGCGCCACATCAGCTTTAACCTTTTCACCTTAACTAAAAAAAAACACCCGCAATCATAACTCAGCTTTAACTCAACTATTTTCAAATTCAACCCTAAACTAAAACTAATATTTCATTTAATAACTAAAACAACATTTATAAAACACAACTTATATTAATCATTAAACTTTAAACACACATTAAATTTAAAACACGAACTACATTAAACATTAAACTTAAACTATGAAATACAAAGTACGATTAAAAAAAAGAATCATCGGAGACGTAGCCCTCTTCCTCGCTCGAACTCTCTGATCGAATAGGGCCTAACCCCATGGCCCAGCGGTATGGTGCTTCTCTGTTTGCACGCTCCCTACAAGCAGCTTCCTCATCCCTACGAGCACGTGCCTCACGTTCTTCGGCTTCTTCAACCTCTCGCAAGACTAGCATATCTTGCTCGAAGAGTTCTTCGTCAGTCAACCCAAATGGAATGGGTTGGTTTTCAACCGGTGGATTGTTTGCCGGTTGATCGGGTTGTTGTTGAACAACCAGTGGATTGGGTACCGGTTCATTTTCCGGTGTAAATACCCGAAAGATGTCTTCCTGTGGAGTGTTCACCGGTTCATTTGGATTTATGTTGGAGCTTGGGAATTGTTAGGAGAAGTCACGGTGACTTAGGAATTGTTGGGAGAAGTCACTGTGACTTGGGAATTGCTGGGAGAAGTCTTTGCGAAACATTGTTGTGGAGAGAATTTGTTAATAAATTTTATGTGTCTGTGTGTTGTGTGTGTATAAACAATGCAGTGTATGTTGCTATATATAGGTAAGTTTTGAAATTTGAATTTTAAGTAAATCCCGCCCGGTTCAGTTTGAATTTGAATTTTTCATATACTCCGCTCATTTTTTGAAATTTGAATTTCAAGTTCAATATTAAATATTATCCCGCTTGTTTTTACGTTTGAATTTATCTCGCTCCATTTTTCAATTTTGAATTTAGCCCGCTTGTTTTTTGTAATTTGAAATTTGAAAAGTTCCCACTCGGTTTTGAAATTTGAATTATGATTTTCAAATTTCAAATTTGTATAATCCCCTAAAAATAACATACCATAACATACTATTCTTCACACACTTCTAAACCATTTAATAATGAATAATCGTTGGTCAAAAGAAGAAGAACAATTGCTAGCAGAAGTTTGGATTGCGGTTTCCGAAGACGCAACCAACAATTACAATGAAAACTCTTTTTGGAACAAGGTTGTAGAAAGGTTCAACGATCAATCTGACAGTGTGGTTCGTAACAAAAATATGGTCACGGGCAAATGGATAAAACTCAGCTGCGAATCTAAAAAATTCAACATTATTTACAATCAGTTGCAGCTTCAATCGGAGCCTCTGACAGTGATCGTTTCTGTTGAACCTTAGACATTGATAGATCTTTGAGCCTACTTGGATCGTTAGTAATGCTTATGTAATCACAAACACACTAATGGAGAAACCCTGCAACTTGTATTCTATAGCGGAATTAAATACAAGAAGACACTAATAACTAAGAACTCTTGATCCTCTATGGATCTTTTAGATTAAACGTGATTCAATTCGATACATAATGTTTAACTGATTGTTCCTTTTATACTAGAAGGAACCCTAATACTTCTTACAAGAAACAAATAACAGTAAGACAATAAAAGATATTCTACATATCTTGTCTTAAAATAATCTAAATCACATTCTACGAAATACTATATCCGCAGAATTATATCATCCGCAGGAACACTCCAGTCCGCAGAAACTCTTGTGTCAGCAGGAACTATCCGCAGAAACCACATCAGTAGTATCTTCCATAATTCCCAACAATCCTCCCCTAATCTTGAATTTGACATGGTTAAGTTCAAGATTCTTGATAGATCTGTAGTATTCCAGAGGATTGACAATGAATATTGTACAGCAAAAATATGTAACCAGCAGCAACCAATACTCTATGTCAAATGCAACCAGTAACCTCCATGAAGAACAAACATTCAGCAGCAACAATTCATTAGTTTCATACTATTCTCATCACATCCAGGTGTGTTAACTCCTGTGAGAGGTGAATCATTGAAAATTAATGGATTTGAGAACTCTTTACCAATAGCCATTACTACTGGAGTAGCCAATGTTTTAGTGTGAGAACCATGGTACATTAACAACCATATGATTTTTAGCAAATCATCAGCTATAAACGGATTTGACTTGTCTTTACATGTAGCCGTTTGCTCAGGACTAGTTAACTCTTAGGTAAAGTAAATTACCTTGGTGAATTGATAACCAAATATGGATTTCCACTGCCTTTACCACAAGCCATATACTTATGGGCTAGTCAATTCTTCGGATTTTCAAAGAATAAGATCCATGGTGAATTGATGACCAGTTCAACTCTCAACAATGAAGCATGGGTGAGTTGAGTACCCTATGATTTTGAGCAAACCATTATAGCTATCAACAGATTTGATGTGTCTTTACCAAAGCTGTACCCTTTGGACTAGCCAACTCTTTGATGGAATAGTCAACATCATGGTGAGTTGAGAACCATAGTGTGGTAATTAACCACCACATGTACCTGTATACAACAAAGAGTGGAAACTATACAATAAAGTTAGTGTTTTTTTTAACTAATAAAGAAAAGAAATAAAAGAACACAAAATACAACAATCATCCCAAAGAAGTGTCAAGTTGGATACCATGCTTAGCTTTCATTTCATGCTTGAAAAGAAGACTTTTCCTCATGGCATTGACTAACTGCTCAGCATAAGTCATGTCATTCCCAAAAACATCAGAAGGAACAAGCAGCTTCATCTCTAACATCTGAGTCAAAATTCGAAGAGAAATGGGATAGGTAACCTCTGCACACATGTAAAGAACCTTTCCAGCAACAGTTGATAGCACATGAACATTAGGAAGTGGATAAAATTTCTAGTTAGCAACCTCCCACCTAGATTGACCCATCCAAACCTTGAACCCTTTACTAATAGTAAGGTTGGAATCAAACAACACAGTCAAGTCCCCACGCAAAAATAAGCCACATCCTTCAGGCTCCTTTTTGCTATAGTAGGAGGTAACCCAACTATAAAGATTCAGCAGATCGTGTCTATCCACAAAAGTTAAAACTTCACTTAGAAAAGTAAAATGTTTAACTGACCCATCTGCTCTATGAATAGTGTTTATATCTTGCTGTACCAAAGGGAGAGGTGTAATCTCCCACTTAACCAAAGGGACATGGAACACAGGATCTTCCCCATCATCTTCCTCAACTTCAATATACTCTGTATCTGCCACAGGTGTAACCAACCCTTTAGAAGCTCTCTTCCTTGCCATACTCTTCTTTCTATTGCCAGTAGAAGGTGAAGGTGTGTCAATAGAAGCATCAGCAGCATCAGACTCCTGTGCATCAGCAGGAATAGATTGAAAAGTATCAGCAGTATTAGGTTCTGGTTCAACTATAGTAGACTTCTGTGCTGCAGCAGGAACAGGTTGAGAAGTATCAGCAGGAACATATTTAGAAGCCTCAGCAGAATTCTGTGCTTCAGCAGGAACAGATTCTGAAACATCAGCAGCTTCTGGAGCAACATGGCTAACTTTTGCTTCATGAGCCCTAGCAAGGTCAGCCGCATCATCTGCAATAATCCTTTGAATAGCTTCTTGATGCGCGTGGATTGCAACACGCACTACGTTTTACCTCTCGAGGGATCTCGAGAAGCTTGCAATCCCCACCAGGCAGTGTACCTGACCGATGTAGTATAGGGTAGTGGCAAGTACCGGGGGATTGATCGTTCTCTCGCACGGAATAGTGTTCGTTAGGCTAAAGGCTACTCTAATCTAGGTCTAAGGGTGGAGGAAGATTCTTTTTGTATTTTTATGTTTTATGAAAGCAGTAAAATCTCTGGTTTTGGAGGATAGGGCGGAATTAGTTGCTAGTCAACTAACCCAAGTTATCTACTTCTAAGCTACTTATATTTTTGTATTTTTTTGTTTTAGAGAAAATCAGTGGTGGAGAATAGTGTTTACTTAGATTTCATTACTCCCTAACTATCTTTTACCATGTAATTAGTATGTTGAGTTTGCGTGGATGACGGGTGTATTCCTAACAAGTCGTAGGGAGTGCGTTCAATTCCCTAACTCTATAAGTTCCTACCTCACTCTATGACGATACGTCAAGCATCCTATCATGAGCTCACCGATAGCAACCTATGCATGAAATACTACCTTAAAATCGATAACGCACATACGATTCACGTTTCTAAAGACGTTCAAGCTTGTTACCGTATAGGAGATTAGCCAGTTTTCTCTAGTCTAACGTAGATGAAACATTCATCCAAATACAATCACAACATACACATCACATGATAATCAATAGTTAGGTTTCATTAGATCTAAGCAAACACAAAGTAAATTAGCCTAGCATGTTAAAAGAAAGACAAGTACAAGCATAAATCACACAACACATAGACATATTGTATGAATAAAGACTTATCTTGGATTAAACATGCAAGTTAGAGGGGTTAGGATACCCTCTAAGGTCACTAATACACGAACTAGGGTTTAACCCTAAAGTTCTTCACACCAAAATTCGACTCTAGTTCTCCAAAGTTATATAAAGTAAAGAAAAATCGTTCTATATATATAGAAAACGCGGGCTGACGGCGTCAACCCAATAGGTGACGTCGTCAGCTCGGCGATTAGGGTTTTCAGACGGCCTTCCTTGACGTGGTCATAATTGCTGGTTCCAGATCTGACGGCCTTGGTTGACGGCGTCACCAATTTGCACTACGAACTCTCTGGCCCGTCACGAGTATTTTTCCAATTCTGGACTTCACTTGTTCCTGACGGCGTCACCTTGTAGAGTGTGACGGCGTCACCTTCTGTAATCTTCAAGGTCTTTTGAGTTTTTGTTGTTTTCCGCACTTTTTCACTCCGAAAACGCCCGAAAATGCTTCTTTTGTGATTTTCCCTTCAAAAGTACCTAAAATGAGAAAAGAAACGACTTTGGGTGAAATCCAAACCAAAAACATACGAATTAGGACTCAAACCGACCCCTAAAAACGTAACATTTTTCGTCTCATCAAATACCCTTACACTTGAGATTTGCTTGTCCTCAAGCAAATGCGCTTTTATTCCCAATTGAAAAACAAGTTAGAGGTCATTTAATGCGAACTTAAAAGTAATTACAAGATTTAGTCGTTCCGCTTTACTCAAAATAAGCACGGAGAAAATATACTAGCACCTCTCATGTAGTGTTTGGATACTCACATCTCTCGGTTGATAATATGTAGATATAATGTAAAGGAAATGGACAATATCACTCACTACCTGTCATAATAAATAGATTACCATAGGCTTGAGAGAGGATCAAAACCTTCTCCACTAAGGCGTAAGCACCTAGGATAACTATCAAAGAGGGCTTTACAAAAGGGTTATAACGGGAGGTTTAGGGATATGGAAAAACACGGTTTGGTTGGATAAGGGATAGTTTACTGGTGGCTAGTCAATCATCTTATTTAGTTACATATACAAGTGGCGTTGCCAAGCCAAGACTAGACTCAATCTTAAACTATCAAAAACAAAACAAAACAAAACTAAGAAATAAAAGATAGGTGTGGATGGTAGTCCGTATTTTTTTTTTTTTTTTTTTTTTTTTTTTTTTTTTTTTTTTTTTTTTTTTTTTTTTTTTTTGCATACCTTTTTACCCTACCATCCAAAATAATACATCAATGGGGATTAAGCTTTCCCCTTACACTTGAACTTTTACATACTTTACATTTACTATTCTACGACTCGAATTGAAATAATTAAAACACTTGGAGTACTTTTGAAAACGTTTAGCACATATGGGGGTAATAAATGATGTTCTTCCCCATTACTCCATAACACTAGTACTTTACCCATGAGTCCCAATCATCCCAAAACAATATGTACAAGATATGACTCGACTTAGCAACAATGTAACCAATTAGACAATTGACAAGGGTTTAACAAATAACAATAATGCACTAAAGGTGAGTGCATACAAGGTAGGCTAAGGCGATTTGGTTGCACATTTGGGGGTGGATTGTAAACAAATTCTTCCTTTAAGTATGATGCTTAAAGTTAGAAACGAAAGGGATAGGCTCTGAGGGGTGTACTAGGGGTATCGTGTACCAAAAATGGGTACATCGCAAAGGTGTGGGAGAATTACTTGACCAATGTAGCCAATGTAATTATAATACAGGTTTAAAACAAGGGTTATCCTAATGCCTCTTATCATGTAGTTAATCCTAATCTACACGAATGTAGTCTCACTTGTGGACTCGGAATGGTCACTGACGCAAGTTCTAGAATCTAAGTACTACCGGTACACACATAAGCATTAAAGTTGAATGCTTCTCTTCCTACCAATTCTAGGGGTGAACCTCACATATTTGGGTGGAAAATTTTTGGTGGTACGGTTTTTTGTGCTAGTCATAAATTCTCCTATCCATGAGACGCTTATTAGGACTAAAGTTTCACTCCTAAATAATGTAAAAAATTTTAAATTTGCGCTAAAATTACCCTAACGAGTGTTTCTCTCAGTTTTATTACACAATTACTATCAAACAAGCAAAAATCAAGCATAATGGTATCCTATGAGGTATCATTAATCTACCCTTATTTACCCCCCTTACACTTAAGTTGAACATTGTCCCCAATGTTCGAAAATAAGGAATGGAAAAGATAAAAGGTTAAAAGAATGAAATCGGATACTCCCCTGATTCGTTCTTTATGCAAGTGAAGTAACACGGTTAGATCCTCCTCCAAGAAGACGAACTATCAAAGCTTCCCTTCCAGTATATGCATCATCTTCTTGTCCTAAATAACCTGTTAGCATGGAAACACTACAAGAAACCTCGCGTAAAATCGGCGGCATTATTCATATATATATAGACGTATACCTAGAAAGCAAGTAAGATATAATGCTTGTGGAATGATTTTTCTACAGATTTCCTGGAATTCATAAGAGAGATTTTAACAAACATACAAGTTCCGTTAGTAAACTTTAATCAACAAATAAATTCCAGATTTTTGCACCTGACGTCGTCAGGTATTAACTCCTGACGCCGTCAGAGTGTTCTGACAGAAAGTTTAAGTTGAGTTTCCGGAAAATTTCTTGGAAAACCTTTGTCTCAATTCCTGGGAATTCTGCAGAAAAAATCATTATGACTCGATACAAGCATTTGACTCTAACAATTACGAATATGTAAACTAATTTCATTGTTATGATTCATGTTCATTCGTTCTATATTAACCGATTTGGATGTCTCTTACACTTAGCTTTTGCAAAATACCTTTATATGTGATTAAGACGAAGTTAAAAACAAAATAAAGCATTTTCACAATTTAGTTTGAAGCATGAATCAATAGCAAGAAATATAATTTACATACGGAAGCAAATACACACAAAGACACACAAAACATGGGTTGCCTCCCAAGAAGCGCTTTTCTTTATTAATGAGTCTTGTAGCTAGACTCGAGGCCTTGCCTCGTTACGTGACTTCTTGTCCGGTTGTGTACTCCGGACCTAACTCTAGACACTCTTTATAGAATCCTATTATTTTTCTCATGACGTAGTCTACTCCTCTACGCTTATCCTCTTCATTCCTATAGTAGACCGCTTGCTTATGTTCTTTCTCAAGGTCCGATAAAAGCCGGTATTGCTCTATCTTATATGGCATTTGGTAAGCTATTTCCTCGGTCCCTTCCTTGAATTTAACTATCCCTAGGGATGGGTCATAACTCATCTTAGAGGCCTCAACAAATGGTCTCCCAAACACTACTTGAGTTAGGCAATCATCAATTACCGGTCGAATATCCTCAACTATCACAAAATCGGTGACATAGGTGAAGTTGCCTACGAATACATGAAGTCCCTTGACCCTACCCACAAAATTGCTTATATATCGGGTATTTGGCAACATCCTAAATCCTAGTGGGTCTCTTTTTATCAAGTTGTAGTAGGCTCTACTCATGATGTTGATGGGGGACTTAAGGTCTATGTAAGCTTTCCATGCATGAAGATGCCCTATGTTGCATGGTATGTTGAGGTTAGATGGGTCACCTGCTTTGATGATTGGATTACCTAGGAAGTGTGGTGTCTCGGGGCTATCAAACAAGTCCTTATGATATTCCTTTTCTTCATTGGTGGGCCACCTATTGAAGTATTCGACTTCACTCTCTACGTCATCTACCTCCTTATTCTCAATCACCTCGGATTCTACGGTCTCAACCTTAGGGTCACTATCGTCCTTATTTTCATCATCCTCTTCCCTAGTAATTGGCTTAATAGTGACAACGTTGACAAAGTGGACATTCTTGGATGATGATGGGTCCTTAGTGGGAGATCCGCTAGTTGTGCTCCTAGTGTCCTTATTCGAGGGTGTCAACACTTGGTTGGTGAAAGCTTTCAACAAGTTGTCGAGTTTATTGGTCATCTCGCTTTGTTGTTGTTTGAAATCGGCTTCAAACCTAGACAATCGAGCTTCTTGAGATGCCATAAAGCTAGACATTAATCCTTCGAAATCGTTGGAAGGATTGTTGTTGGAGTTGCGGTTTGAGGGTGCACCGCTTGGTTGGAAACGGTTAGGTGGGTTGGAAGGGTTGCCTTGAGGTTGTTTCCACCTAAAGTTCGGGTGATTCCTCCAAGAGGGGTTGTACGAATCACCGTATGTGTTTTGCTCGGGCTTGAAAGTGTACCACTTATCTCCCGCTCCGTCGGTACGCGAGGATGCGTAGTCCGCAAAAGCTTGTTCGGGGAGTTCCTTGCAATCGCGAGTGTCGTGGGGACCTCTACACAATTCACAAGAAGAAGTGATTTTGTTCACTTGGCTTGAAGGTTTAGGAGCTTCGTAGGATTTCATTAGATACTTGACTTGGTCTTCAAGTTCCATGATCCTACGGTCGGAAGTGCTTGAGTTATTCGAAGGCAAGGATATTGCCTTGACCGTTTTGTTCAAATCACGGGGATCGTTCCAACTTTCGTTGTCAAAGAGAGCAAGCTCGTCTATGAGTTCCCATGATTCCTCCGCACTTTTATCACGTAGCTTACCACCGGCCGCTTGGTCAATGGTTCGCTTTGTGGAGGGGTTGACGTGGTCATAGAATATTTGGACTTGGAGCCAAAGTTCTATGCCATGATGAGGGACTTTGTGAAGTAGGTCTTTGAATCGGCTCCATGCCTCATAGAGAGTTTCGCCTTGATGTTGTTGGAACATCAAGATGTCGCTCCTAAGTTTGCTAGTTCTCCCCGGTGGGAAAAATTGGGCAAGGAAGAGAGTGGTTAGGTCGTCCCAAGTGGTGATGGATCCTGCGGGTAAGCGCTCAAGCCATTGACTAGCTTGGTCACGTAGAGAGAATTGGAATAGGCGTAGTCGGGTGGTCTCTCGGGTGTCAACACTAAGGTCTATGGAATCTACGATTTTGAGGAAATCCTTAAGGTGTTGATTTGGGTCTTCGGAACGAAGCCCATGGAATGCGCATCCGCTTTGCACCAACCGGATGGTGTCGGATCTCAAGGGTGTCACATTGGCTCCTTGGTTGAGCTCAATGGTGTTTCGATAGCCTTGGTGGCTAGGTCGGGAGTACTCTCCTAAGGTTCGGGCTCTAGGAGGTGGGTTTGGTTGAATTAGGTTGTTGGGATCAAGAATATTACCACCTTCCATGATGTCGGATGGTAACGGTTACGAACACAAGCACGAAGAATGAGATAAACTAAAGAGATCCTAGAAAAATAAAACAAAATCTCACTAGAAAGGAGTCTAGTGAGTAGACCTAATTAAGATTAAAAATTAACCTAAACAATAACTATTCCCCAGCAGCGGCGCCAAAAACTTGATGCGCGTGGATTGCAACACGCACTACGTTTTACCTCTCGAGGGATCTCGAGAAGCTTGCAATCCCCACCAGGCAGTGTACCTGACCGATGTAGTATAGTGTAGTGGCAAGTACCGGGGGATTGATCGTTCTCTCGCAGGAAATAGTGTTCGTTAGGCTAAAGGCTACTCTAATCTAGGTCTAAGGGTGGAGGAAGATTCTTTTTGTATTTTTATGTTTTATGAAAGCAGTAAAATCTCTGGTTTAGGAGGATAGGTCGGAATTAGTTGCTAGTCAACTAACCCAAGTTATCTACTTCTAAGCTACTTATATTTTTGTATTTTTGGTTTTGGAGAAAATCAGTGGTGGAGAATAGTGTTTACTTAGATTTCATTACTCCCTACCTATCTTTTACCATGTAATTTGTATGTTGAGTTTGCGTGGATGACGGGTGTATTCCTAACAAGTCGTAGGGAGTGCGTTCAATTCCCTAACTCTATAAGTTCCTACCTCACTCTATGACGATACGTCAAGCATCCTATCATGAGCTCACCGATAGCAACCTATGCATGAAATACTACCTTAAAATCGATAACGCACATACGATTCACGTTTCTAAAGACGTTCAAGCTTGTTACCGTATAGGAGATTAGCCAGTTTTCTCTAGTCTAACGTAGATGAAACATTCACCCAAATACAATCACAACATACACATCACATGATAATCAATAGTTAGGTTTCATTA
>LBNU01027044.1:0-15325 GCA_014162995.1 Artemisia annua | reverse complement strand
GAACATTGTCCCCAATGTTCAAATAGAAGATGTAGAAGTGAATAAAATGAAAGAATGAAATCAAATACTCCCCTGAATCGTTTGATGTGGATAATGAAGTAACATGGTTAGATCTTCTTCCAAGAAAGACGAACGTTCAAAGCTTTCCTTCCAAAATATAAATCATCTTCTTGTCCAAAATAACCTGTTAACCTGAAAAAGATAAAGGCCAACCTCGCATAAAATCGGCGGTAAAATCTATATACTAGGATATAATGCTTGTGGAATGAATATTTTGTAGAATCCCTGGAGATTATAAGTTAAAGAATTAACAAAACTTTTTAGGTTTCCGAAAGAAATACAAAACTTTCAAAAATTGCAGAAAATTTTAACCTGATGCCGTCAGGTGTTATGCCTGATGCCGTCAGAATGATCTGACCGAATTCTCACGTTAAGTTTCCGGAAAAATTCTGGAAAAACTAGAGCTTACTTCCTGGAATTCCTGCAAAAATTCATTATGACTCGATACAAGCATTTGACTCAAACAAATACTAATATGCATGTTAATTTACATTGTTATGATTCATGTTCATTTGTTCTTTATAAACCGATTTAGATTTCCCTTACACTTAGCTTTTGCAAAATACCTTTATATGTAGTAAAGACGAAGTTAAAAACAAAATAAAGCATTTTCGCAATTTTAGTTTGAAGCATGAATCAATAACAAGAAATATAACTTACATACGGAAATAAATAAAATCAAATAAACACACAAAACACACAAAGCATGGGTTGCCTCCCAAGAAGTGCTTTTCTTTATTAACAAGTCTTGTAGCTAGATTCAAAGTCACCGTACATTACGTGACTTCGTCATTGGTCACGGTTCCTAAGTCATCCACTTTTCCCCTATCAGAATTGCTATCATAGTGGAGGTACTTTGGGTCTTCCGAATCAAAAGGATCTTCTCTATATCTATAACTCAGTCTACTAACATCCTTAAAGAATCCGCATGATAAATCAGAAGTGTTGTTACATCCTCTCCTCACATCTTCATCACATAGCACGACTTGAGAGCCCAGACTATCGAGTCCTCCATGATCAATTCCCTTAAAGTCTCTCATCTTATATGGAGTTTGGTATGAGACTTTTCTAACCCCGTCGGTGAAAGTCATGATCCCATTAGGCTCGTCTACCACCAAATTTGTGACTTCGCAGAAGGGTGTCCCAAAAACAACTTGTGACAACCTGGGATCAATGTATTTTTCTATATTCTCAACAATTGTGAAGCTCATAGTGAATGTCATGTTGCCTACAAACACTTGTACACCTTTGTCGATACCTACAACATCCTCTCCCTTGTAGATCATTCCTCTCTTAAAAATATTATTATAATGAAACAAGGACATCACATTTTTGTGCAAACGTGTGTTGATGTAAACATTATGAAAGTGTTTGCGGCCGATCATACAGGGTATTTTGAGGTTAGTAGAATCGCCTCGCTTTATCCTACCAGGCCTCCTGCCTTGCAACCCCCATGTGTTGCGAATTTCCGACGGTTGATATTCATATACCTCTTCATTACTGTCACGAAAGATTACCGTCCTAACACCATCTGTAAACAATGCACTTCTCTCATCCTTATCAAGTTTCACTTCGGTTGCCTTGACGAATGGTTCCCCTAGAACGAGGCTAGTTAAGGATGGACTGATTATCGCGCTTATGTCATTGAATATGGTTAGGTCGGTGTTAAAAGAGAACTTTCCAATTACAATCGGCACCTTTCCAATTGTCCTAATGACATTAGACCCCTCGTACGTGACTTGTTCGTTGAAGATTTCGTTATATAGAGAAAGGGATATAGCATTAGTTGGGGAACTGGGATTTATGTAAGTGTCTCTTATCAACTTCCCTTTAGCAGTGCAGGATATTCTGAAAACATCGGAGTCACTCTCTTCTTTTTGTCCGATGTGTAATCCTGTGGTACTCCTCTCAAGTTCCTCTAAAAGGGGGTCATCGCTTGATTCAGAGGATTTCTGGAGCTCTTCGGATTCTTCCTCCGAATCTTCCTTATCGCTTGTCCCTCTCGTGGTGGAGTTTGCTAACGGTTCCGAGGGGTTGTCGGGTTTCTTGATTCTACCCTCCTCATTACTGATTGATTGTCGGTCTTCATCTGGTTTGGGTAAAGGCATTTTGGTAATGGTGTTTACGAAGTGGGTTGGTGCGGTTGAGGGGGAAGGTTTCGTAACTTCTCTCTTGTCCGGTGACATGTGCTTGAAGAGTTTGCTGGGGCTCTTAATTTTCACTGGTGAGGTTGGAGGGCTGAGGACGATAGTAGACTTGACTTCCTCGACTCGTGTTATTTCACCAACAAGGCGACCTTTTATCATGTCAACCAGGTTACCAACCTTGTTATTCATGTCGTCTTGCTGTTGCCTGAATTGAGTTTCGAGTTTCATGAGTCTCATCTCTTGTGATAGGATAAATTTCCGTAGGATCTCCTCAGGTTCCTGCTCGGGTGTACTTAGAGGAGGATGGTGCTCAGACCACGTAAGCGGAGGGGAGTCATTGAATGACACACTGCGAGTCTGTCCCCAACTGAAATTCGGTTTATCTTTCCATGCCTCATAATACCCGTTTGGTTTCTTAGGTTCTTGGTTGACAATGGACCACTTCTCCCTCGTCTTGTTGATGCGAGAGGAGGCGAATTCCTTGAAGGCTTCTTTGGGAAGTTCCATGCAGTTATGAGTGTCGTGGGGACCACTACATAATCCGCATGAAGAAGTGATTTTGTTCACTTGGCTTGAAGGTTTAGGAGCTTCGTAGGATTTCATGAGAAACTTGACCTGGTCCTCAAGTTCTATGATCCTACGGTCGGAAGTGCTTGAATTATTCGAAGGCAAAGATATTGCCTTGACCGTTTTATTCAAATCACGGGGATCGTTCCAACTTTCGTTGTCATAAAGAGCAAGATCTTCTAGGAGATCCCATGATTGTTCCGCACTTAGATCACGTAGCTTGCCACCGGCCGCTTGGTCAATGGTTTGCCTCGTGTGGAGATTGATGTGGTCATAGAAGATTTGGACTTGGAGCCAAAGGTCTATGCCATGATGAGGGACTTTTTGGAGTAAGTCCTTGAATCGAGTCCATGCCTCGTAGAGGGTTTCGCCTTGGCGTTGTTGGAACGCCAAGATATCATTCCTTAGCTTGGTAGTTCTCCCCGGTGGGAAAAATTGAGCAAGGAAACGAGTTGTGAGATCGTCCCAAGAGGTGATGGATCCTGCGGGAAGTCGCTCAAGCCATTGACTAGCTTGGTCCCGTAGAGAGAATTGGAAGAGACGCAATCGGGTCGTCTCTCGAGTTGCAACATCAAGGTCTATGGAATCTACGATTTTGAGGAAATCCTTGAGATGTTGGTTTGGATCTTCGGAACGAAGTCCATGGAATGCGCATCCGCTTTGCACCAACCGGATGGTGTCGGATCGCAAGGGAGTGACATTGGCTCCTTGAGTGAGCTCAATGGTGTTTCGATAGCCAAGGTGGCTAGGTCGGGAATACTCTCCTAAGGTGCGGGGTCTAGGAGGTTGGTTTGGTTGTGGTGGGTGGTTTGGTTGAATTAGGTTGTTGGGATCAAGGATGTTACCACCTTCCATGATGGCGGATGGTAAAGATTACGAACAAAAACACGAAGAAAAAGATAGACTAAAGAAAATCCTAGAAAATGAAAATAAAAATCTCACTAGAAAGGAATCTAGTGAGTAGACCTAAAGAAATAAAAATTCTACCTAAACAATAACTATTCCCCGGCAGCGGCGCCAAAAACTTGATGCGTGGTTTTGTGACCTTACAACAGGTTTTACCTCTCGAGGGATCTCAAGAGGCTTACAACCCCACCAGGCAGTGTACCTGACCGATGTAGTATAGGATAGTGGTAAGTACGGGGGATTGATCGTTCTCTCACAGGGAATAGTGTTCGTTAGGATAGAAAAGCTACTCTAATAGGTCTAAGGGTGGAAGGAAGATTCTTTTTGTATTTTTATATTTTTTTGAAAGCAATTAAAATCTCGGTTTTTAGAGGAAGGGCGGAATTAGTTGCTAGTCAACTAACCCAAGTTTACTACTTATGCAAATTAAAATAAAATAAATATCTAAACTATTGTGGTTGTGAAAACAATATGGAGAAAATTGTGTTTACTTAGATTTCATTACTCCCTAACTATCTTTTACCGGTTAATTGATATGTGTGTTACTTGTGTGGATGAAGGGTGTATTCCTAATAACTCATGGAGTGGCATACATATCTCTCCAATTCTATGAGCTCTTATCTCGCCCTATGCCATGCACGGCACAACCATAGGGGTTGTAAACAGTGGCTCATGCGTTAAATACTACCTTAATAGCCTAGTATGCCTTGGCTACATGTTTCCCAAGACGTTCAAGCACGTTACCATAAAGGAGGTTGGCCAGTTTTCTTGAGCCTAACATTGATGGAACAATCATCCCAACAAACAACAACACACACCAATCAACCAATAATTAATAGTTAGGTTTCATTAGATCTAAGCAAACACTAGAGAATTTAGCTACACATGTTAATTAAAAGACAAGCAAAAGAGATAATCAACCAACACATAGACATATTGATTGAATTAAAGTGAAGACTTATCTTTAATTAAGCATGAGGGTTCCAAGGGTTGGAAACCCTAAAAAGTACAGAAAATTCGTCTAGGGTTTGGTGCCAAAAGTTCTCAACAGGTTCCACACTTAATGAATGAAAAATAGAAATCTATATATAGATTTTACATTCTGACGGCGTCAGGTTATAGAGGCTGACGCCGTCAGCTCGCCGCCATTAGGTTTCTCGGATGGCCTAGATCCACTTCTGACGTCGTCACTCTCTATTTCCTTCTGGGCCGTCACTCTTTAAATTATAACCTGAAGGCCTACACCATATAACACCTGACGGCGTCAGGTGTAAAAGTTCCAAATCTTTCTGGCCCGTCATTTGAAAATTTGTTTTCACTCTTTTGTCAATGTATGCTGACGGCGTCACCTTGTGACTCTGACGCCGTCAGGTAGTAATTCCTGCTTCTTTTGAGACTTTGTCGTTTTCTTCACTTTTATGCTCCAAAAACGTCCAAATATGCATGTTTTCCATAATTCCTCTCAAAAGTACCTAAAATGACAAAAGGAACGATTTAGGGCAATATTTGATCACATTTATATGAATTAGGGTTTAAATGACCCCTAAAAGCGTAACACTTTTCGTCTCATCATTAACATGTTAGGCTAGTTTTCTCTTGTGTTTGCTTAGATCTAATGAAACCTAGCTATTGATTACTTGTTGTTGGTTTTTTATTGATTGTTGTGGGTGGGTGATGTCGATGTTGGGCTTAAGAAAACTGGCTAACTTCCATTGGTAACTTGCTTGAACGTCTTAAGAAACATGAATCGGATGTGTACTACGATTATATGGTTGTATTTAATGCATAGGTAATTACTAGTGATTTCATAGTTTGGATACTAAACGTGTCGCTATAGAATGAAGTTTGCGCTTATAGAGTTAGGGAAGATCGTACACGGCCCTACGAATGGTATTAAGAAATACAACACGTCATCCACACAATTGTAACAAACCAATTAACCGTAAAAGATAGCTAGGGAGTAATGAAATCTAAGTAAACACACTTTTCTCCACATAGGTTTCACAACCACTTTTATTTTTTGTTATTTTATTTTCTTTGCAATTGTAGTTATTTGGGTTAGTTGACTAGCAACTAATTAATCCCATTCTTCCAAATACCCGAGATTTTACTTGCTTTTCATAAAATATAAAAATACAAAAAGAATCATCCCTCAACTCTTAGACCTAAATTAGAGTAGTTTTCAATCCTAACGACACTATTCCCCGAGAGAACGATCCATCCCCCGGTACTTACCACTACACTATACTACGTCGGTCAGGTGCACTGCCTGGTGAGGATTGCAAGCTTCTCAAGATCCCTTGAGAGGTAAAACCTATGTGCATTCCATGGACTTCGTTCCGAAGATCCAAATCAACATCTCAAGGACTTTCTCAAAATTGTAGATTCCATAGACCTTGATGTTACCACTCGAGAGACGACCCGACTACGTCTCTTCCAATTCTCTCTGCGAGACCAAGCTAGTCAATGGCTAGAACGTCTACCTTCAGGATCCATAATCTCTTGGGATGATCTTACCACTCGCTTCCTTGTTCAATTTTTCCCACCGGGGAGAACCACAAAGCTAAGGAATGAAATCTTGATGTTCCAACAACATCAAGGCGAAACCCTCTATGAGGCATGGACTCGATTCAAGGACTTACTCCAAAAAGTCCCTCACCATGGCATAGACCTTTGGCTCCAAGTCCAAATCTTCTATGACCATATAAATATCCCCACAAGGCAAACCATTGACCAAGCGGCCGGTGGCAAGCTACATGATCTAAGTGCGGAAACAATCTATGGGACTCATAGAAGATCTTGCTCTCTATGACAATGAAAGTTGGAATATCCCGTCGATTGAACGAAAACGGTCCAAGGCAATATCTTTGCCTTCGAATAATTCACAGCACTTTCCGACGTAGGATCATGGAACTTAATGACTAAGTCAAGTATCTCATGAATCCTACCAAGTCCTAAACCTTCAAGCCAAGTGAAAAAAGTCACTTCTCATGTGAGTCATTTAGTGTTCCCAACGACACTCGTGATTTGCATGGAAACTCCACCGAACCAAGCTCTTTGCAATACGCATCTCGCGTACTGATGGACGACGAGAAAAGTGTACACTTTCAAAACCCGAGCCAAAACCTCTTACGGTCATTCTACAACCCCTCTCTGAGAAAATCACCCAAACTTTAGGTGGAAACAAAGCCAAAACACGCCCCAAAACAATTTCTTCCAATCCGCCTAATCGTTTTCAAAACATGGTTCATCTTTAAACCGATTTCAATAACTAATCCTTCCAATAACTTATGTAGTACCAATAATCTCCTTGAAGGATTGATGTCCAATTTATGCATCTCAAGAATCGCGCGATATAACTAAGGTCGAATCCGAATTTAATCAACAGATAAACGAGATGGACCAAACGAGAAATAGACAACCTTTATTGAAAACTCCAAACAACCAAGGGTTGTCACAACTTATTCGAATAACTTCACCTATGTCAACGACTTTGTGAACGTTAAGAGAATATTCGTCCGTAGTAGATGCATGCCCTTTAACTCAAGTAGTTCTTTGTAAGCCGTGTTGTTGAAAGCCTCTAAGATGAATTATGACCCCATCCTAGATGAACTAGTTAGATTTAAGTATGAGACCGATGAAGTGAACTACCAAAAGCCATATAAGATAGAGCAATTCCAACACATGTCAAACTTTGAGAAGGAGCATAAGCAAGCGGTCTACTATAGGAATGATGAGGATAGATGTAGGGGAGTAGACTATGTTATGGGTAGAATATATTTAGTTTCTACAAAGAATGCTTGCAAATAGGCCTGGAATATAAAACTAAAACCGAGGATGATCTAGAAACCGTGACCAACGAAGAGGTCACTTAATAGGAGTAACTTTGAGTCTAGCTACAAGACTCGTTAATAAAGAAACACGCTTCTTGGGAGGCAACCCAAAGCTTTTAATTATTTGTTTGTTTGTTTGATTTTATTAATTTCCGTATGTATGTTTTATTTTTACTGCTAACAATTCATGTTTCAAATTAAATTATGAAAATGCTTTATTTTGTTTTTAACTTCGTCTTAACTACATATAAAGGTATTTGGTAAAAGATAAGTGTAAGGGAAATCTAAATTTGTTTAAAAGAACGAATTGGACATGAATCGTAACAATATAAAATGAACATACATATTAGTATTTGTTTGAGTCAAATGCTTGTATCGAGTCGTAATGAAATTTTGCAGGATTCCAGGAATTAAGATATTTGTTTTTCTAGAAATTTTCCGGAAACTAAAGATAAGAATTCTGTCAGATCAGTTCTGACGGCGTCAGGCTCTACAACATGACGGCGTCAGGTACTAATTCCAGAAAAGTTTTTAATATTTAGTTTTTCTACCGAGATTATGAAATTTACTGCATCTTTAACTCCAGGAATCTGCAAACTTTCATTCCACAAGCATTATATCCTTATATAGATTTTACCACCGATTTTACACAAGGTTTGCCTAGATTGTTTTCTCAGGGTTAACAGGTTATATTGGACAAGAAGATGACCATGACATTTAGTTCATGACATCAAGTTTTTGGCGTCGCTTTAATCTTGAAGATATCACATCATCTTGGAAGAAGATCTAACCATGTTACCACACGATCCACACCAAACGAATCAGGGGAGTATTTGTTTCATTCTTTCATTNTTTTCTCAGGTTTAACAGGTTATATTGGACAAGAAGATGACCATGACATTTAGTTCATGACATCAAGTTTTTGGCGTCGCTTTAATCTTGAAGATATCACATCATCTTGGAAGAAGATCTAACCATGTTACCACACGATCCACACCAAACGAATCAGGGGAGTATTTGTTTCATTCTTTCATTCTCTTTACTTTTACATCTTTTATGTGAACATTGGGGACAATGTTCGGTTTAAGTGTAAGGGGGGTAAATGAAGACACCTTAGAAAATGCAATTACGCTTGATTTTTTTTGTTTAATGTTAGATGTGTAATAAAACTGAGAGAAATATTTTTCAGGGCAATTTTAGCGCTAAATTTAAATTTTTTTACAACATATAGGAGTGAAACTTTAGGCATAATAAGCGTCTCTTGGATAGGGAATTTTACTACTAGCACAAAAACCATACCACTCAAAAAAAAATTTATGAATAAGGTAGTGACCATCCGAGTGTTAGATTAATTGACTAACGCGCTAGCGATCTAGTGTATGACTTGGTGACCACCCGTTATGCAAATAACGCGCCAGCGATCCAAGAAGTGCACTAGTGACCATCCGTTAGTTGAAGCGTCAAAGACTCGCGCTAGCGATCTACTAAGTTGATTTAGTATGCTTGTTTGTGTAGCGGTAGCATTTAGATTCTAGAACTTGCGTTAGTGATCATCCCAAATCCGCTAGTGAGACTACATTCGTGTAGTTAGATTTACTACATGATAAGAGGCATTAAGAAAACCCTTGTGTTACACCTATAATATAATTACATTGACTTCATTGGTCAAGTAATTTTCCCACACCCTTATCGTTGTATTCATTTTAGTACACGATACCCCTAGTACACCCTTTAGAGCCTATCTTTTCGTTTGTTTACAATCCAACCCAAATGTACACCCAAATCACCTTAGCCTACCTTGTATGCACTCATCTTTAGTGCATTATTGTGACAACATTTGTTTTAACCCTTAGTTAATTGTCTTATTGATTACATGGTTGCTAAGTCAAGTCATATCTTGTACATATTGTTTTGGGACGATTGGACTCATGGGTAAAGTACTAGTGTAATGGATAATGGGGAAGAACATCACTTATTACCCCATATGTGCGTTAATATTTTAAAGTACTCCAAGTTTTTTTCAATTATCATAATTCGAGTCATTAGAATAGTTAACTGTAAAGTATGTAAAAGTTCAAGTGTAAGGGGAGAACCGAGGCCCCTATGATGTATTATTTTGGATGGTAGGGCAAGAGTCTATGTAAAAAAAAAATCAAAAAAACAAGAAAAACGAAAAAAAATTGGAAAAAGAAAAGTAGAAAAAACATACGGACTACCATCCCGTTTCCTTTTATGTTTATTTATGTTATGTTATTTTCTTTTTTAGCTTAAGATTGAGTCGAGTCTTGGCTTAGCAACGCCACGTTGTGCATGTATTTGATCAAGATAGTTAACTCGCCACCACTAAAAATACCCTTTATTCCAACAAACCGTGTTTATCATATCCCTACACCTAACAACCCTTGAAAAGCCCTCTTTGATAGTTTATCTTAGGTGCTTACGCCAAATGGAGGAGGTTTTTTATCCTTTCCCAAGCCTATGGTAATCTAATTGCTAAAGGGCTAGTGTATGATTTCTGTGCTTTTTATGATTTGGGAGGAATGACTATTTGTTGTAATTACTTTTAAATTAGTGTTAAATGACCCCTAGCTCAAATTTTGATTGGAATAAAAGCGCATTTGCTTGAGGACAAGCAAATCTCAAGTGTAAGGGTATTTGATGAGGCGAAAAGTGTTACGCTTTTAGGAGGTCATTTAATCCCTAAATCGTTATTTTATGATCAAATATTGTCTTAAATCGTTCCTTTTGTCATTTTAGGTACTTTTAGGAGGAATTCTCAAAAACATTGCATTTTGGACGTTTTTGGAGCATAAAAGAGAAGAAAACGACAAAGTCTCAAATCAAGCTAGAATTCCCACCTGACGGCGTCAGGCTTTGGATGCTGACGCCGTCACCTTAAGATGTAGGAGTGGATTCAGACTCTACTAGACGACCAAGGAAGCACTCAACACGTTTACACCTGACGGCGTCAGGTGTTAAGAAAAGTAGGTCGTCAGGTGTTAAGCTAAAGTGAGACGGCCCAGAAGGTTTAAAGAGTGACGACGTCAGAAGTAGATCTAGGTGATCCGAGAACCCTAGACACGGCGAGTTGACAGCGTCAGGACCTATAACCTGACGTCGTCAGAATGTAGAATCTATATATACTTTTCCAATTTTCATTCATGAAGAGTGTAACTTTTGGGAGAACTTTAGGGATAAACCCTAGCTCGAATTCTCAGCCTTTTTCAAGGGGTTTTCACCCTTGTTTCATCTATGATTAATTAAAGATAAGTCTTCCATCAAATCATTCAATATGTCTATGTGTTGCATGATTATATCTTATGCTTGTCTTTTAATTAACATGTTAGGCTAGGTTTCTCTTGTGTTTGCTTAGATCTAATGAAACCTAGCTATTGATTATTTGTTGTTGGTTTTTTATTGATTGTTGTGGGTGGGTGATGTCGATGTTAGGCTTAAGAAAACTGGCTAACTTCCATTGGTAACTTGCTTGAACGTCTTAAGAAACATAAATCGGATGTGTACTACGATTATATGGTTGTATTTAATGCATAGGTAATTACTAGTGATTTCATAGTTTGGATACTAAACGTGTCGCTATAGAATGAAATTTGCGTTTATAGAGTTAGGGAAGATCGTACACGGTCCAACGAATGGTATTAAGGAATACAACTCGTCATCCACAAAATTGTAACAAACCAATTAACCGGTAAAAGATAGCTAGGGAGTAATGAAATCTAAGTAAACACACTTTTCTCCATATAAGTTTCACAACCACTTTTATTTTCTTGTTATTTTATTTTCTTTGCAGTTGTAGTTATTTGGGTTAGTTGACTACAAAGAATACGCCGTATCCTTGAAAAAGGATACGCCGTATCTTACTACGTTTAAAATTAAATCAGACTTTTATTTTAGTAAATAGATACGCCGCTTTTGAATTAGAATGCGCCATTCCTGTCGGATATCAAAAATCAATTATATTTATAAAAATTAAATGCGCCGTATTAGCAGAATCTAATGCGCCGTATTTTCGTTACGTTTCAAAATACAAGATTTTTGATTTAGTAAATGTGTCGTATCGATAAAAATCGATGCGTCGCTTCTGTTTAATAATTCGAAAACTGTTTTTAATTTAAATATTAAATATGCCGTATCTGTTAAAACAGATGCGTCGCATGGCGTTAGGGTTTCGAAAAATTTCTTATTAAAAACAGCATACGCTGTATCTTGGGGTAAGATGCGTCGTACTCGAGTTATTAAACGCGTTGTATTTTATAAAATTAAAACGCAATACGCCGTATCTGAGAAACAGATGCGCCATATCATTTGTATCAGCACGACAGTAAGTACAAAGAAAGAAAAATAAAATAAAAATAAAAACAAAAAGAAAATTACAGAAAATAAAACACACAAAAACAGTAAATATGCAAATCATACAATGAATGAAATCTACCTAATATACAACAAGTTAGGGGTTAGTGTCTAAAAACCTAATAAAAGGAAAAACCTAATTAAAATACTAATCAATTTAATAGATAATAACAATTCACACCCCGGCAGCGGCGCCAAAAACTTGATGCGCGTGATGTGTCGTTGTGGCTTAGCAGTGTTAATTCCTACTCAAGTTNAAATTACAGAAAATAAAACACACAAAAACAGTAAATATGCAAATCATACAATGAATGAAATCTACCTAATATACAACAAGTTAGGGGTTAGTGTCTAAAAACCTAATAAAAGGAAAAACCTAATTAAAATACTAATCAATTTAATAGATAATAACAATTCACACCCCGGCAGCGGCGCCAAAAACTTGATGCGCGTGATGTGTCGTTGTGGCTTAGCAGTGTTAATTCCTACTCAAGTTTTACATTTACATTTAGCCGACTTATCAATAACATACACACTTAACGAGCAATGTACCCGGTCAGTTTGTATATAATGGTAAGCAGAGTTTCGATCACTAAGAGTGGAACGTATTATCTAGTTATCCTAATCAGTATTTTAATATCTAAGTTAGTTTTACAGTCTAATCTAACGAAAGGGGGTTCAGCCTGAGAGACTAGCACAGTTTGGCTATTAATTAAACAATAAATTAAACTAATGAGCACGAATCAGCGAATAGCATACACATACACAGTTAGATAATAGAGACTATAAGAAGACCTGTCCTAATAATTAAGCATCTTGTCACTTGTTTTATTGCTAGTTTTATATGTAGTGTATATTAGTTAAATCTTTCTCATTGGTTTCATTATATCGGCGAGTAAACCCTTAATGATTACTTATGACTATCCTGTCTATCCAAAGACGTCGGATTAGATAGGCGAGGAAGGGGTATGGCAGCCTAAGCAGTGCTCAGCTAGACACAGAGGTTATCAATGCACTAATATAAATTCACCAAAGACATCAAACATATAAACTTTAATTGATGGGAAAGCAATTTTAAGGCGGGCATATGATCTTGCATACTCACATACTACCGGCCATCTATCCTGATCAATTAAAGCTTACTATTGCAATAAAACAAAACTACTTAATGAATTGTATACATGTAGGACCTTCTTACAGCTCTAATATCTTCGTTCGGGGCGTGTCTTGTGTTGCTTGTTCGTCTGAATTTGACTCCTTAGGGTTATGGTGCACACAAAATTCGTCTAGGTCTTGGGGTATTTATAGTTTCTGTCTGAGGGTTCGATGCGGCGCATGTAATTGGTAGATGCGGCGCATTGACTTAACTTCGCGTGGGGTCCAAGCTTATTATATTCTGGAATATTCGTACACCGCCTTTAGATGCGGCGTAACTTGAATCTTTATGCGGCGCATGTCCTTCAGTTGTCTTGGATTATTTCTGGTGAAGTCTTGATAGTGATACGCCGTATGTCAATTGTATAATGCGGCGTATCTGGAGTAGAGCGAGCTTGATCTTCTTCTTTGACCAAAGTTTCATATGCGGCGCATGGTATAATTTGATGCAACGCATTCTTCAAAGTCAGGCAATGGTCTTCGAATTCATCTAAGTATGATATTGCGGCGTATATATTGAGTGAGATACGGCGCACCTTCTGGGTTTCAGTAGACTTTTGACATCTTGCTCATTTTGCTCCATAATCAGTCCAAAATCGCCAAGTTTCACCTTTTACCTGAGAATCACTAAAGTAAGCATTAAAGCACCAATTCTCATACATAATAAAGTAAAACAAGTTAAATAAATAGGATAAATGATGATGATAAAATGTACTTATTTGAGTTCATCAAATATCCCCCACTTGAACTTTACTTGTCCCCAAGTAAACCTTAGATTTAATCTTATGAAAATGTATCCTAAAAGGTATTAGGATTTGTTTTTAACAATTAAGCACGTATTCGTTTTATCACAATCACACAACCAACCACTTAACGAATTAAAAACAAAATATTTTTTTCAATATAAAACAATTCTAAATCGTTTAGTTGCTAGTTGTGACGAATATTCTATCATAAGCTTGACAAGTATACGCATCTTGTTAGGTCACCATTTTGTAACATAAGAACACATAATCTTTAGAGAAAGAAAGAGAGTAGAGAGAGAAAGTGGAAGGAACTCTTGTAAATGAAATAGAACTTTGTTATTCCTAAGAGAACCAACACCCTCCTTGGAGGGTTTACACCACTATTTATAATGGAATGTCTAGGGCATTACATAATTTTCTACTATTATCAATATTGCCCCTTAGACTTTTACAAAAGATAAAATCATGATATAAACTTAAGTAAACATTGATAATACTTGACTAAACAATATTCTAAAGCAACCTATTACAAAACTTAATGACCGAGACTTGATATTAATAAAACATGTTCCTAACAATCTCCCCCTAAGGGTCAGTCATCAAACGTTGCGTGACATCATCATCTTTGTCTTTCATCTTCGACATTCATAGCTCTAGACCTCTTCAAAAAATGATTAGGTAGATAGTGATTCTTCATTCATCGTGCTTTGTTCATCGTTGTTGATGTGATCCAATGATGTGAGTATCTGCCTTTAGTCACTCCTTTGCCTCTGATGGATTACCGCCTTTCCAACATGCTCATACATCTTTGTCGTTGCTTCATTTTGCTTTGGTAGTTCTCTTTTCTTTGACATGGAATCTTTCTTTGATCATCACATAACTTTAGATCTTTGTCATTCAACTTTGTGGATTCATATTGACATAGAATCATTCTTTGACTTTTCTGCATCGATCTTTAGTGAGAAATTTTTGTTGACTTTGAGATGTATGTATGAGCATGTGGAGCCCGTGTCACGATGGTGGTTGTAGCTGCATAAAATTTCGTTAGCAATAAACAACTGGTACTTAGAGGTTCGGAATTAGAGATTGTTAATAGCATAGTGTGAAAACTCTCTCTATTCCTTCCCAAGGCCGTTGGCCGTTCCCTAATCGGATAACTGATGCCGCGTGGGATTGCAACACCGCACTACGTTTTACCTCTCGAGGAGATCTCAAGAGGCTTACAACCCCACCAGGCAGTGTCACCTGACCGATGTAGTATAGGATAGTGGTAAAGTACGGGGGATTGAATCGGTTCCTCTCAGGGAATAGTGTTCGTTAGGATAGAAAAACTACTCTAATAGGTCTAAGGTGGAGGAGATTCTTTTTGTATTTTTCATATTTTATGGAAAGCAAGTAAAATCTCGGTTTGGAAGAAGGGCCGGAATTAGTTTGCTAGTCAACAACCCAAGTTTATACTTAATGCTAAATTAAAATAAATAAATCTTAAACTATTGTGGTTGTGAAAACAATATGGAGAAAAGTTGTGTCTTATTTAGATTTT
>LBNU01027043.1:0-22681 GCA_014162995.1 Artemisia annua | reverse complement strand
GTCCACTTGTTGTGGGTTTTAGTAAAGCTTCGCATTCGTGGGCCACATGGGCTACAGATATTATTATAACGGCCCACTCGTAGTGGGCTTGCGTATTGGATGGGTCCGTGACCCGAATCCATACCATACGTCATCACATACGTCTATGAAATTGTGTCAAACTCTGTCAACATATACACTAATATACAAAATTTCTCAAAATACTAATATACAAAATTACTCAAGGAGTTTGGATCAATTATAACTTTCCTTGCTTTATGATAAATATTTATGCTCCTCAAAATACTCAAGCAAAGCAAACTCTTTGGCATTCTATTGCATCGTTCATGACTCAAAATCCAGGTAACTTTATTTTATTTGGAGATTTTAATGTTGTTCGATCTTCTGATGAAAGAAGTGGCTCGGTTTTCTGTCAAACATCGGCTACTCACTTCAATAATTTTATTGCTAATTGTGGCTTGGAAGAAGTCCATATGGGTGGATTCAGGTTTACTAGAATAACTAGAAGTGGTGATAAAATGTCTAAGCTTGACCGATTTCTTGTTTCGAACCAAGTTTTTGATTTTTTTCCAGATATTAGTGTCACCGCTCTGGATAGGCGAGTTTCTGATCATCGCCCCATTCTTCTCAAAGTTGAGAATCACGACTATGGTCCTTATCCGTTCAAGTTTTTTGACTCCTGGATGCATATTGACGGATTTGATTCAATGATCAGAAATTTTTGGGTTGCACATTCGATAGATAACAATCAAAATAAGCTTATTACCTTCAAAGATAAACTTAAGCATTTAAAGTTTAAAATCAAGGCTTGGAATCTTGAATTCAGAAGAAAAAAATCTGAAGAGAAGAATCTGATTCAAGACAGGATTCTCGTGATTGATAAGCTCATTGATGATGGTCTTGGGTCTTCGAACATTGCAGAAGAAAGAGGTAAAATTCAAAAGCGTTTGCTGGAAATTGAACACCTCGAATTACAAGATATTGCTCAGAAAGCCAAAATCAAATGGTCTATAGAGGGTGATGAAAACTCGAAATACTACCATGGGATTCTCAAACAAAAAAGAAGGCAATTAGCCATTAGAGGAATCAGATTGAATGGAGCTTGGACCTCAAATCCCCAGCATGTAAAAATGGCTTTCATGGAATTTTTCAAGAAAAAATTCGATCGTTTTTCAGGAGGTGCCATTCAAGGTCGAAGTGATTCTTTTAAACACCTTAACCCGGATCAATGCAACATGCTTGATGCATCTCCTTCTCTTGAAGAGGTTCGACATGCAGTCTGGGAATGTGGGAATGATAAAGCCCCCGGCCCAGACGGATTCACTTTTTCTTTTTTGAAACGGTTTTGGAACTTGCTTCATTCGGATGTCTTCGCGTTTGTTGAGGAATTTTTTCATACATCTTGCATCCCAAAAGGATGCAACTCTTCTTTTATCACGCTCATTCCTAAAGTGAACAATCCTGTCGACATCAAAGACTTTAGACCTATCACTCTTATAGGGTTGCAATACAAAATCATCGCTAAAATCCTAGCCATTCGTCTGGCAAAAGTTTTGAACTCGGTGATCAGTTTAAATCAGTCTGCTTTCATCAAGGGTAGACAGATTCTGGATGGGTCCTTGATTGTAAATGAAGCGGTTGAATGGTGTAAAACGAAGAAGAAAAAACTAATGCTTTTTAAAATTGACTTTGAAAAAGCATTTGACTCTCTTTCTTGGGACTATCTTCATAGAATTCTGGAATTTACGGGGTTTTCTCAGAAATGGCGGGGTTGGATTCATGCTTGTCTTAGCACTTCTCGTTCTTCCATTCTAGTTAACGGTAGCCCAACAGAAGAATTCCAAATTAAACGAGGTCTAAGACAAGGTGACCCTCTTTCTCCTTTTCTCTTTATTCTGGCTATGGAAGGCTTGCACGTTGCCATAGAAGATGCGGTTTCAGCAGGTTTATACCGGGGTATCAAGGTGGGTGATGCTAGTCTTCATCTCACTCATTTGTTTTATGCAGATGACGTCATTTTTTTAGGTGAATGGAATAGAAATAATATAGTTCACATCATTGATATCCTCCGTTGCTTCCACTTGGTTTCCGGATTACAGATTAATCTCCATAAATCTAATCTTTTTGGTGTTGGAGTCCCGGCAAACGCTGTAGATGAATATGCTCAACTTACAGGTTGTCAAGCAGGTAAATTCCCTTTTGTTTATTTGGGCCTCCCGGTGGGTGCCAATATGTCTCGAAGTATCGGATGGAAAACCATTATCGATAGTTTCACTTCGAAACTATCATCATGGAAGGTGAAAATGCTATCTATTGGTGGTAGAGCGACGCTTTTAAAATCAGTTCTAGGCTCTTTAGGAATTTATTATATGTCCATCTTTCATATGCCGGATAATGTAATCAAATACTTAGAGAGCCTTAGAGCGAAATTTTTTTGGGGGTGTGAACCTAACGAAAGGAAGATCCATTGGATCCAATGGAAAATGATCTTGGCCAACAAAGAAAGTGGTGGCTTAGACATTGGATCTCTTGAAGCTTTTAACAAAGCTTTAATCCTCAAATGGAAATGGCGGTTTTATAATGACAATCAAGCTCTTTGGGTTGATGTAGTCAAATCTATCTATGGTGAAGAAGGCGGTCTCGGTTGGACAACAGGTTTTAGATCTCGTAGCAAAGGTATATGGATAAACATTCTGGGAACTATAAACTTTTTACATGATAAAAACATCATCTTTCTTAATAGTTTCTCCAAACGTGTGGGCAACGGAATGCATACTAAATTTTGGAAAGAGATTTGGATTGGCGAAACTCCCCTGATGCTACGTTATCCTCGTTTGTTTTCCTTGGAATTGAACAAAGATTGCACAGTAGCTGATCGATGGAGTGACAACGGCGGGTCTTGGAATTGGAGGCATAATAATTTTCGTGGCATTTCAAGCTCTCAACTCGCTGATTTAGAATTGTTGCTGCATGGTTTCCAACTTTCGCCTTCAACTCCGGACAGATTGATATGGTCAGAAGCTCCTGATCTTAGTTTCTCGGTTAAACAGGCTCGTTGCACCATTGATCACCATATTCTCCCTATCGGCTCAACTTCGACCTTATGGAATCGATTCGTTCCTAGAAAAGTCAACATCTTCTTTTGGAGGTGTAGATTGAACAGGCTCCCTACGCGTGTTAATTTGGATCATAAAGGTCTCGATGTTCCTTCTATTTTATGCTCCATTTGTGCCTCTCAATTAGAAGACTCTGACCATATTTTCTTCGTGTGTCCCACTTCTCATCTAATATGGAAAAGTATTGGTAAATGGTGTGACTTAGATTTTCCTACTTTTTCAAATGTGGCCGATATGATCACTTGGGTGGATAATGCTCCTATTTCGAGAACAAAGACTTTGCTGCTCCAAGCTATCGTGATGACCACATGTTGGGTGATTTGGAAATTCAGAAACGCTAGCTTGTTTGATTCGAAGAGACCTCGTAGAGATGTTTTAATAGATTCTATTGTTGATCTTTCTTTTTCTTGGTTCATACATAGAAATAGGAAGATTAGTTCTAGTTGGTCGGCGTGGCTTCAAAACCCGCTTCTAGCTATTTGTTTGTAATTTTTGTTAGCTTTTTGCTAACTTTTTAATATAATCCCCGCCGTTCAAAAAAAATATATATACAAAATTTCTCAAATATAATCATAGGTTGATGCATATCTTCTACTTGACGACATACATGCAAGCTAGTTTCTATATAACATGCAAATAAAACTCGTGCCAAGATACCATTTCATGGGGTACAGAATATTAATTACATAATACGTAACAAGATAGGTTTGTTACATTGAAAGTTTATTAGAAGGGAAAATTGTCCAAAAATACTATCAACTTGCCACTTATTACTATTGTATGCTATGAACTTTTTTTTCCTATTGTATACACAAACTTTACTAATCCTACTATTGTATCAATAAAACGCTTTTTTAATGACGTGGCAATACTTAATCACACTAATTACGGTGTAATTAATAGAATAAAAACCCGTAATATTGTTACAATAGGGTGATTAAGAAAGTTTGTGCATACAATAGGAAAAAAAAAGTTCATAGCATACAATAGTAATAAGTGGCAAGTTGATAGTATTTTTGGACAATTTTCCCTTACTAGAAATACTTTATTACATACAATAACAGTTGGTTAAAGTTCGTTATAGTTTTGACCATAACCTACTAGTTCCAAATTCTAAAATTGCGTAAACTTTTTTTTGTTGTTGTAACTTTTTCTGTTCGATCTAAACAGAGTAGTAGCTTTTCATGTAAAGTTCCAGATTCTTCCTATGTAACTATATGGTAATCAAATTGTGATTGCTGTTTCATTAAGATGTATTGGTTTTAAATCTGACTACCACATCTTATTGTCAAGAGATGATCGAGTAGTTTGAATTTGGATCATAAAGCTTTTTTATTTTTATTTTTTATATTTTTTTATTTTTATTTTTATTTTTTTTACTAAAATGATAACCTTACCCCATATTTGATTCTTGTAACTTTGTTACTTTAACTTTTTGTTATTTTGTTGTCATTAACTATATTAGTATAAGATGTTGGTGGGACAAACCTGATGCAGAATTGGTTTGACCCTGGATTATTCTCTACTTACGGTGCATCATCGGATTGGGAATGGGGTTGGGTCTTTACACACCATCTATTTGGTCTTTGCACACCATCATGTGGTCCAATCACCTATCATTGGTGCAGGCAAAAAGACAACAACAACAATACACAAGGACTTACAAATAAAACACTACACAAGGACTTAGTTGCAATTAAACTAAAATACACCTAATAAACCCTAACCTTTACTTATCCATGTCATGTTTCATCTTCAATAACTCACTCTCCCTCTCCTCTTCTCTCTCTAGCCCGCCTGCCACACCAAAACCCACCACCACCGTCCCTTTTACCGGCCAAAATCCGGCACACCGCCGTCCCCCTAAACACACCGCCACCACCAAACACCTCCACGCGACCTCCTCTTTCTTTTCATCTACACCACGCGCCACAAAATACCTCCATCACCTAGATCTAATCACCACCGCCACTCAATCTTGCTCCACCGCCGCGTTCATCCATCACCACCACTCCTAATCTTCACAATCTTCCACAAGTACGCGCCACCAGTACCACCATTTTAAAAACACAAAAAAAACTAAATGATTTATTGTTTTGGACCACCCGTACCAAAGACCAAATACCATGATGTGCAAAAACCAAATACTATTGCTGCTGCGTTCTTCATAAATTGTATAATTATTGTTATTAGACTTGATTAATATTAATAATTATTGGTTTTACATTTACACTTTTTTTGGTGGAAATTTGTATTGTTTTCTATTAATTTGTTTATTATATACCTGGTCACATTGTTAAGTGGGTATTACTACAAAAATTTTGGTGGAAATTTGTATTGTTTTCTATTTTTTTTTTTTGAAACGGTATTATTTTCTATCAAGTTGTTCTTTGTTTAGATTTTCAGACTAAAGATGTGGTGGTGTATTACTACAAAATCTTGGACCCACAGTACATGACTATTGTTTTTACATGATAAACATAAAGTACATAAATACTATTAAAGAAATAAAAGGTGTATGAGGGTGGTGTGTAAAGGATAGAACTCTTGGGAATATGTCCGACTTTCTTGGAATGTGATTTATCAATTTTCACCTTGATTTGTCGTAACATAATTTAAAAGTCCCAAAACAGGCGAATGATCACTTTCATAGTTTCATGATAAAAAAAAGGGTTAAAGCCATTAAATACCAACGTACTTTCACAAATTTTCACATCTTACCAATATAGTATATAAAAGCTCATTGTTACCATCCAAACTTTCAAATTAAGAACAATATAACCATTATCACCCTTATATACTTGCATCGTTAGTCCTTTTTACTAACTGTCGTTAATAAATAACTGAAAATTTGGTTTTCTTATGTTTTCGTCCGTTTTAATACGTTTTCGTCTGTTTTTATACGTTTTCGTTTGTTCTTCCACGTTTTCGTCCGTTCTTACACGTTTTCATATGTTTTCACACATTTTCGTCCGTTTTCGTTCGCTTTTACACGTTTCGTCCGATTTTGCATGTCTTCGTCTGTTTTTGCATGCTTTCGTCCGTTTTTACACGCTTTTGTTCCGTTTTACACATTTTAGTCCGTTTTTGAACATTTTCATCCTTTTTGTACGCTTTTGTCCGTTTTTGCACGCTTTCATCCATTTTTACACACATTCGTCCATTTTTACACGTTTTCATTCATTTTTACACACGAAAACATGCAAAAATTGACGATAACGCGTAAAAACGGATGAAAAAGTGTAAAAACGGACAAAGACGTGCCAAAACAGATGAACACGTGTTGAAACGGATAAAAACATGTAAAAACGGACGAAAACATGAAATAAGTGTAAAAACGGATGAAAACGTGTAAAAACGGATGAAAACGTGAAAAAAATGGACGGAAATGTGTAAAAACGGATGAAAACGTGTAAAAATGGACGAAAACGTGAAAAAAGGGACGAAAACGTTTAAAAACAGACGAAAGCATAAGAAAACCACATTTTCAGTTATTTACTAACGACCGTTAGTAAAAAGGTCTAACGACGCAAGTATATGAGGGTGATAATAGTTATATTGTTCATAATTTGAAAGTTTGGATGGTAACAGTGAGCTTTTATTAGGGTTTAGGGGTGTGCACGGTTCGGTTTGGGTCGGTTTTTGGCTAAAACCGAAACCAACCGAAATGTTCGGTTTTTATAGAACCCAAAACCGAAACCGTTCGGTTTTTTCGGTTTATCATCGATTTCGGTTCGGTTTTTCGGTTTTTTCGGTTTCTAACCGTTTATATTTGGGCATGACAAATTTATACCACCAAACTTGTATTACATAGAAAATTGGTTAATCTTATTTACTTTTTTTTTGTCAATGTAAACATAATAATGTTTATTGCAAAATTTTATAATTACACACATATAGATGAGACAAACACATGCAAATGAACATACACATAGTATGATCATCGTTATATATTTATTGATATATTCTCAAGTAAACACACGACACGACAAACGCGTATATAAACATAAACGTTAAGATAAATATATTATAAATCTACTCACAAAATGAATATGAATTTATAAATTTGATTTATTTAGTTATTTATTCATATTATATTAATTATATATTATTATATAATAAATCGGTTCGGTTCGGTTTTTACGGTTCGGTTTTTGGACGAAAACCGAAACCGAACCGTATATTTCGGTTTTTGAAAAATTAAAAACTGAACCATCGGTTTTTAGTTTCGGTCAGTTTTTTTGGTTCGGTTTTTTCGGTTTTCGGTTCGGTTTCGGTTTTTTCGGTTTTGTTTGCTCACCCCTAGCTTTTATATACTATATTGGTAAGATGTGAAAATTTGTCAAAGTATTTTGGTATTTAATGACTTTAACCCTACAAAAAACAATTATTGAGTTAGGCTACTTTCCATCTTAAGTTCAAAATATGTCTCATTGCTGGAAACCATTAAGGGTGCGTTTGGTTTGCTATTGGGAATCACAATCGGTATGTATTTGATTAAATGTTGGATTAGAATAAAATGGCCAAAATGTATTTTACTACCCTAAATTTGGCTAATCGGATCTCTTACTACCCTAAAGTATAAAAGGTACATTATAGTACCCCATAGTTGATAATGTGATCCATATACTACCCTAACCCTAATTAAGTAAATCACATGATTTTCACATGGGTTAGTTTTTAACGGAAGTTTGGAGGGTTAAAAACTTAAAATATATCACGTGACCTTTACTTTTATGTAACATGTTTTTCCCTCCAAAATCCATATCAAAACAATAGATCCAAAAAACTCACGTATATTTGTATTTTCACATTAATACTTTATCACGCTATTTTTTTTAATCATAATAGGAGTCAATTTCATGATAGAATTACAATCACAAATTCACCATATAATAGCAAAAACTACATACTGATGGCATTGCAGTTGCTGGTTTGTTCATTAATATCAGTAGGCCATAATAGACTTATTTTAACTTGCCATATAAATATATAAGATTGTTACACAATCATACTATAAACATATATATAACAACAAGCTTAAACAAGAGTTTATAGCATGTCAAAAACAAAGTCAATTCCATCACTGAATGCTTTGGTATACAAAAGACACTGCATGCTAAAGGAAAACTGATGTTGCAGACTTTCAAGAAACAATTCATATCATAATAGTTCAAGTACTTCTTCATAAAACTGAACATAACTCAAGTACAAATTGAGAAAACAAAACAGATAAAATACTAAATTAAGCAACAGGAGCATCACCCTTAAGTGAGCATGTTCTTTTATTATGTTCCGATGATTTGCAGATTCCACAATGCATGTCTCTTCCATGACGAGAGAGCTTAGTCTTCGATTTTTTTGGTTCAAACTTCCTTTTCCTTCTCGCTTTCCGCGGCCTACCTGGCATTGCTTTTGGGAGAGGTGGCAATAATTCCCCACGGCCACTGTTTGGCCAAAACTCCTCACTTCCAACAACTTCAATCGGATAAATGTATGCGACAATAAACTTATCCTTTGAATAACATTTGTCTACAAAATCAAACGGATCTCTCGCTCTACTCCTAATTGCTGCAGTTGCATGGCAACATGGGATACCAGATAGCTCCCATTGACCACAACTACATGTTCTATTACCAATATAGACACAATGTTGAGTCGTTCCATAATAAACTTGAAACCCTTGATCCCCATTCCACTTTATCTTCCATTTACAACCCGCTGTATAATTTTCATTCAATATATCTCTGATGTTTGGCCCATAATCCAGCCTCCATTTTCGTGCAAAATTAAGCCTTTTAATCCTTCTTTCCATGAGATACTCTCTAAGATCCTCATTCATAGATATTATGGGCTTACTTCTAGCCGCTATAAGCACGAAATTCCAAGCTTCAGTACTATTGTTGTCAATCGAGTCACATTTTGAATGTGTCTTAAAATAAGCCCTACACCATTGTTGAATGGCTCTGTTTTCTAGAGTTTGCTTTGCACCATCTTGAATGTTGTCAATCTCATCTAACCTTTTCTTCAATTGAGCCTCATTTGCACACTTGGCAACAGCATAAAATGCAACCTTGAGCTTTTCACCACGAAAATCGGAATACCAATTCGCGTATATGTGGCGTGCACATAATCTATGCTCAGATCGTGGAAAGATGGCTTCAACTGCATTCAACAATCCCTGAAACAAAGTAATTAGTAGTAAAATCTAATTAACCAATTTTCATGTATGTGACCTGATCCTTTATAAATACGTGACGAGAGAGACATACCTTTTGTTTATCTGACATGAATGTCCATTCTTGTCCATCTTGAGTGTTGATGTCAGCTTTTAGATGTTGTAAAAACCATGTCCATGATGATTCCGATTCAATTTCGACGATTGCCCATGCTAATGGAAACATTTGGTTATTTGGATCTTTACCAACAGCTGTAAGTAGCATACCCTTCACCACGCCCTTAAGAAAACAACCATCAAGCCCTAAGTACTTTCTACATCCATCTAAAAACCCTTTACGAACAACATCCAAGCAAACGTACATCCTTTTAAAGTAGGGAGGTATTCCATGACCCATACGCTCAATTTGAATTTCAACTGAAGTCTCTGGATTTGTATTTACTAATGCACTTGCATAATCATACAACTTTCTATACTCATGTTGAACATCCTTTCTAACTTCTTCATCACTTTTGCTTTAGCTTTTTACATTGATTCTTAGTTACTTCTAACTCTAATTGTGCTTTAATCGTCTTTTGAATATAAGTTGACTTAATGCCTGGGTTAGCATAAATCATGGTCTCCCACTGCTCCGCAATCCATGGTGATTTGAGATGTGAAATCACGAAAACCTTTGAACATGTATGTTTTTCATTCAAGGTTTTCACCAGAAAATATTTTTTACCATTATGTATCACATTTGCAGCATAAACTAACCAATTACAGTGAACATCTTTGCATTTTACTCTAACACGGTATCTAGCGTTTTTCACAAAGATATAGTCTCTTTTCTCTTGTACCGCATATTTCAGCAAAGCTTTCTTAAATTGCATATGATCAGTAAACGATTGAACAAGAAGAAAACTTACAGTCTTACAATTTTCATCGTACCTAGGAAATTTCACACGTGTCCTCATCATTTCAGTAGTCCCGTCTTTTAATATCTCTTCATTTAAACTTTCAACATCGGAATTATCAAGATAATTCTCCTCACCATCATGAACACTATCATCATCTTGATCATCACAAATTAATCCTTTTTCATTGTTTCCAACAGTAGGTAATATGGTTATTTGGTTCAACATTTTATAGTGATTTCTTGCTACCTCCATACTTTCCACCACCTCTGTGTCTTGATTTGGATCAAGTGTTTCATTTATTGTATCAATTTCATCTAAATAATCTCCCTCAACATCACCTTCTTCAGTAGAATTATCCCCGTCTTCTTCATCGCCTTCATCTTTGTCACTACTTGTTAAGACCATGTTTTGATTTGGTTGCGTTTCATTTGGAACTCCACCAACCTCACTTGTTGCACTTACATAGCTCCTCCCTGTAGTGACATTCATATCAATCAACTTGTTGTTGGCTTGTAACCAATCCTCACTATGCTCCACATATAGCTCAACCAACCCCGTCCTACTTGCACAAGAGAGCATCTCATATAAGCTAGCTTCATCGTGGATAAGTCTCAAACCATCCGTAAGTGTCTTCGCTGATTGCCTATAGTAAAGACCATTAACATCTTCGTCTTTAAAACCCAAACCCCTCAAATCAGTGGTGAATGACCACCTACATACACAATTCTGCTCCCTTCAAAATCCCTATATTCAGTCGCCAAACCCCTAACAAGTACACCGCCGTAGTGTAGCCTAAACGTAAAATTCCTATCTTTTACTTCTGCATGTAAATAAGTAGACCAATAAATAAGGACTCTATAAACAACACAAAGAATTGGAATACAACTGTATATTCAATAACTTTTTTTTTATCAGAGTATGTTCAATAACTCAAGAAATAAAATCTAAACAAAAAATAAAATATTAGTTTATAGAAAAAACATGTTGTATGATCCATATCATTCAATGATTAAAAAACACACTTCATATAAGGAAGGAACATACCTTTCTCCATGACGGCTGAGATAATGTTTATGAAGTGTGATATGTGATCTCAAAAGTAATTGGAAGAGAAACTGAAAAGACGATATAGAAGAAAAAAGAGAAGAAAAAAAAAGTCACGTGAGCCCAAAAACTTCCGTTAAAACTAACGATTAAAACCCATGTGAAAATCATGTGACTTAGTTAATTAGGGTTAGGGTAGTGTATGGACTAGATTATCAACTATGTGGTACTATGATGAACCTTTTATACTTTGGGGTAGTAGGAGATCCGGTTAGCCAAATTTAGGGTAGTAAAATACATTTTTGCCGAATAAAATATATCATTGTGATTGTTGATGTTTGTTACAAAAGTTAAAATACAGGAATTATCAGTTGGTAGGCCCCATTTTTATCTTCATTCAACATACAAAGCTTGCAATTTGCATTAACTTAGTGGGCTCATATGATTTTTTAAAGGGAAAATGATAAAAAATACATTGAACTTGACACTTTTTTCCATTGTATGTTGCCAACTATTTTTTTTTCATTGTAATACAAAACTTGACATTTTTTGCTATTGTATGTACTAAACGTCGCATCGTTAGTCCTTTACACTAACGGTCGTTAGTAAGTAACTTAAAATTCCGTTTTCTTCCGATTTTACACGTTTTCATCCGTTTTCTTACGTTTTTGTCCGATTTTACACGTTTTCTTCCGTTTTTTTACGTTTACGCCAGTTTTTTTACGTTTTCACCCTATCTTTTTTACGTTTTTGCATGTTTTTTTACGTTTTCGCCCATTTTTTTACGTTTTCGTCCGTTTTTTTACATTTACGCCCGCTTTTTAAGGTTTTCTCCCGGTTTTTTACGTTTTCACCCGGTTTTTTATGTTTTATTCCGTTTTTTAACGTTTTCGCATGTTTTTTTACGTTTTTGCATGTTTTTTTACGTTTTCGTCCATTTTTTTACGTTTACGCCTGTTTTTTTACGTTTTCGCCTGGTTTTTACGTTTTCTTTCGTTTTTTACGTTTACGCCCGTTTTTTTAACGTTTACGCCCATTTTTTTACGTTTTCACCCGGTTTTTTTTTTACCTTTTTGCATGTTTTTTTACGTTTTCGCCCATTTTTTTACATTTTCGTCTGTTTTTTTACGTTTTCATCCGTTTTTTTTACGTTTACGCCCATTTTTTTACGTTTTCGCCCGGTTTTTTACGTTTTCGCCCGTTTTTTTACGTTTTCGCCTGCTTTTTTACGTTTTCGTCCGTTTTTTTACTTTTGCACCTGTTTTCACGTTCAACTGTTTTTTTTTGTTTTCACCCGGTTTTTTTCGTTTTCGTCCGTTTTAACGTTTCCCCCGGTCTTTTAACGTTCACCCCGTTTTTTACGTTTTCTTCACCCGGTTTTATGTTTCTTCCGTTTTTTCAACCTTTTTCGTTGTTTTTTACGTTTAGGCCCCGTTAAAAAAAACGGACGAAAACGTTAACAAAAATGGAAGAAAACGAAAAAATCCGGGTGACAAACGTAAAAACAAACGTCGTGAACGCTAACAAAATTGCGGAAAAACGTAAAAAACGAGAAAAAAACCAAAAAAACCGTGTGAAAAACGCTTAAAAAAACGGGCCTAAACGTTAAAAAAACTGACGAAAAACGTAAAAAAGGAAAACCCAATAAAAACCGGGTGGAAAAACGAAGGAAGAGCGAGCGTAGAACATAAAAAAACGGGACGAAAACGTAAATAAAACGTTAAGTTAGAAAAACTTAAAAAACCCATGTGAAAGTAAAAAAAATCTGTTGTGTTGTTATAAGTAAATTATATATATCGTCAAATATGTGTTTTATATATTATTGAAGTATAATCGTACACAAATCGTGAAGTGATATATTACATATAAATTCGTGGGTAAACGTAAAACGGCGTAACGATATATAATGCTCTGTTGATCAAATATATGTGTAATATATTTAACATGTTGCGTATTAAGTGTAAAAAGACGGGACTGAAAACGTAAAAAAAAATTGTGCCGAAACGTAAAAAAAAGATGCAAAAAACGTTAAAAAACAGGGTGGAAACGTAAAAAAACGGGGCTGCTCCCGTGAAAGTAAAAAAAAGCGAAGAGAAGAACGTGTAAAATCGGACAAAAACATAAGAAAACGGATAAAAACGTGTAAAATCGGAAGAAAACGGAATTTCAAGTTATTTATTAACGACCGTTAGTGTAAAGGACTAACGATGCGACGCTTAGTACATACAATAGCAAAAAATGTCAAGTTTTGTGTTACAATGAAAAAAAAAATAGTTGGCAACATACAATGGTAAAAAGTGTCAAGTTCAATGTATTTTTTTTTTATCATTTTCCCATTTTTTAAAATGTGTAGTACGGTGTGTGATAAGAAAAAGCAAATGGTCTCACATGAATGGAGAAAAGTCACCTATTTTATGTGGTATGATCTATGGGTGTAGAGTCATAGTTTGATTCTTAAATCTTGAAACAAACTGTTGTAATGGGTATAAATGTCATAGTTTGATTACGAAACACGCATACCAAACGGCTCCTAAATACACCAAGTCAAATCTATGATTCATGTGTACCATGTTATGACTTGCATATGACTCTTTGCAGATTCAACATTTAAATTTTAAACATGATAAGTGGTAGGACCATAATACCCTTATCGAAGATCAAAATGAATCTTTTATTAGTGCATATAAAAATCATTTCATTGTTTTATTTAGGCTGGACGTAATGGTTCATCTTCTCACAATTTTCATATAAACAATTTTCATATAACGCCATCTATCATTCTTTAACCCATCATCTTCCCACCACTTCACATTCTTGTCATTTACATACGTCATATTTAAACACAAATATACCCCACAACACATCAAAAACACAAAATCACTATCATGACTTCACCACCAATCATGCATAGCGGTGTCATACTAGATGCATCATTGGTGTGATTTAATGGTGAAAAAAATATAAAAATGTAGTGCGCAAATCAACACTCTTCCCTAAAATGTTTGAATGGGTGTAAATTGTCAAATTTCGCAACTTAAATATAAAAGCATTGCATTTGTTTTAAATAGGAACTCGTTTAACCTTTCAACAATGTAAATCATTAATTTATGTTAAATCGGTACATGTGTGACATGTAATTATTTCTATATATATGTTGAAATCAAAAGTTCCAAATCATTTTTAGTTATGTTTATATAGAACAAACATGGATAAAAAAGGAAAAGAATATTATATATATAAATATTTCAAAATTTATATGATTAGTAAAGAACATATTGAAAAACAAAATCAAACGTATAACAAGGCTGTCAAGATCGAGAATTTGAGATCCTACTATGGATCGTATTTTTCTTTGCAAAACCGAAATCGTAAGATCGAATCGAGATCGAAATATTCCACTTCAATGTTGAAATGTCTTATATGTCTAGTAATTCGTTTTCAAAGTTGATTGTATAGCAAATTCATGAAGAAAGAAGAGGTCTCAAAGTTACAATAATGTGAAAATGCAACGCGTAATGGTTTAAAATAATAAACTATATAATCGGTGATTAAGGAAGTTGAATCTTTTAATCTAAACATCTATATGCTTTACTCTTATAAAACATTTATTATTATCCACGCTTATTTTATTTTTTTACTTCTCCATTCATTTATAGTTTACTAGTTAGTTAATTAAAAGGAAGGAGGATCGAATCGTATCGACATCTTACAATCCTATGGTATGATCGAGATCTTACTTAAGATCCTATGTCTTTTAAGATCCTATGAAAGATTGACTTGTTTTTGCTTAACGAGATTGTAAAATTCAGAAGATCTTAAAAGCTACATCGAGATCTTAAGAGCTATGCGTAAAAGTAAAAGGCATTATTGAGTTAGACGTTCTACATTTGACCTCTTATTGTCTCTTAATGCCTCTTACTGGGGCATATCTTAAAGTGGAAATGACTGATAAGGCAATGGAAACGTATGAGATAATGAAGCCCTCAGGTTGCGTCCCATACGAGTTGACCTTAATGATCATGATACGAAATCTTGAAAATGCTCGCAGGGATGATCTTGTTGACATAATCAAGAACGATTGTGTTGAATATTTGGATTCTCCTAAGAAATTTTTTGAAGAGGTTACCAGGAAATTTGTTAGTTGCAGTTTGACTTTTGTGGTTAAAATTGGCAAGCAGTTTTTATTTTGTTGTCGAATGGATTACTTTTCATCATAGGTGGAATTTCTAACTCATTTACTTATGAATGGGTCATCTTGGGTTATGTTTTGCTTATAGTGGGTTAAATGGGCCAAATAAATAAACTTAACTAAAAAGGAAACTGGTTGAGTGTTTTATGAATTATTAATGCTTACTACAGCATCTCTTAAGTTGTTTTATCCAAACATTGTATTTGTAATATAGTTTTCGCAGTCAAATTTCACACTAGTAATATGTTGATAGTTAACAATACAATTGGACACAGTGTGTTTCGGGTCAACCCATACCAAAACTTACCTGTTTTGTGTGAACCTGTTTCCAGGCCTACCAGTTTTGCACCTCTACTTTTCATCGTCAATATTGATATATATGAATACTTCAAACTTCCACATTGAACTTCATGAAAAGCACATCATCTTTGGATTTGAAAAGTAGTTTGGTTTGACATTAAAGCAAACACTAACTAGTATTTACGTCAAGGAATAGCCACTATTTTGTCTTCTAAGATTCTAAGTTGTTTTGGTGTATCAAATACGTGGCATATACAATGGTTGGGTCAATTCACATTCGATACAGAATACATGGCATGTAGGAGGGTTAATCTAAACTACAAAACATATTAGATACAGATAGATTATTCGGAAATCCAAATTAGTTTAAGGGGAACAAGAATGAATATAAGTCAAAAGCAAACGAGTTACTTACTTTACTGACCATGCTTTAACATATGAGTTTATGCTGTGCAAAATTACATGTGTATGCCTGCGTGCAAAATTACATGTGTGTGATTATTGAGCTAATAACATAAAGAGTCCACTTTGCGTTTGTAAAAGTGGTAGTATAATGTTAATACTCCTTAAGGGAAAATATGTCGGGATATATGTCTTGTTTAGCTGCCTCGTAAGACCATGCAGAAAACCTAATATGATCATGAAGTGAATCTCCAAATAAACAAAATTTAATAGAGTTGTAAAATAAACTAATTTATTTGACGTTATTGGGGCCAAAAATTGGTTTCTCTTGTTAAAACGTAACAAATTGTAATATAGTATGTATTCTTTATGTGCATGATCTCTTTTCTACTTAGATTAGTCTTTCAGATTCATTTGTATTTTCTTCTCTTGATAATAAATGTTTGTCTGCAACTGCAAGTGCAAACAGCTAACTACTTTTATCGTTTTCCATCCAGCCAAAGAGATTGCTACTGAATCTGATTTAAAGTGCTGTAGAAGCAGCATATAATATTGGTTTGAGAGATTCAGGTCGAGTGAAAATCGGAAGGCCTGATATCTTCTGCTCAATTATGGAGGTATATATGCTCGTTGTGTTACTGCCACATTAATCATCCTGACTCGATAGACACCCCTTAGTTATGTGATTATGTCTGATATAAATGATCTCCTCTTTGTATATTATAGGACTTGAAGCTATGTGATAATTGTAAAGATGCGCATATAATTTCAAAGTGTAAGTTTTAGTTGAATTTGTATTGGTAACACTTTATGGAGTCTAGAATCACAACCTGATGTATTTTCTTGATAACTGATGTATTTTTCTTGATAACAGGAACAATGGTATTATGAGAGCAATTACAAGACTACTTCCTACTCCCATGTCTTGTACATTCAGGGAAAACNTGCTGTAGAAGCAGCATATAATATTGGTTTGAGAGATTCAGGTCGAGTGAAAATCGGAAGGCCTGATATCTTCTGCTCAATTATGGAGGTATATATGCTCGTTGTATTACTGCCACATTAATCATCCTGACTCGATAGACACCCCTTAGTTATGTGATTATGTCTGATATAAATGATCTCCTCTTTGTATATTATAGGACTTGAAGCTATGTGATAATTGTAAAGATGCGCATATAATTTCAAAGTGTAAGTTTTAGTTGAATTTGTATTGGTAACACTTTATGGAGTCTAGAATCACAACCTGATGTATTTTCTTGATAACTGATGTATTTTTCTTGATAACAGGAACAATGGTCTCATGAGAGCAATTACAAGACTACTTCCTACTCCCATGTCTTGTACATCCAGGGAAAAATGGTATTCTCTCTAGTTTGATGTGATCCTCTTAACCACCATAATTAGTTGGTAACGGTACTACTAACACCTTCGTAAGTTTATCGGAAGAACTGCCAAAGCTAATACAAATAATACCTGAGATATTATACGGTATATATTACAGATTTAAGAGAGAAATAATATAATTCTAGTAAAAAAAAAGGCATGCTTACATATAAATAGTTGAACTTTTGCAACTATGATTATCTTTATTGTTCAAAAGAAAACAAAAAATCCTATAAGTCAAGATCTAAAATTTTCTTCCAGTTCATTTCATTCAAAATACCTACCATTCATTAAGATTCAGAGAGCTCCTAGTTTACCCAATTACCATAAAACAATGGCTGAAGTCATTGTTTTTACCCTCATTGAAACCATATTTCAAAGCAAGAGACATAATAATTTGTACAATCTTTAATTTATGTTATCTTTAACTAAAGTAAAAGAAAAGAGAAAAAAAAAAAGAAAGAAATTTCACGTCATTTAATTTATGTTATCTTTAACTAATCTTTAATTTAATTTATGTTATCTTTAACTAAAGCAAGAGACATACTAATTTGTACAATCTTTAATTTGTGTATCTTTAACTAAAGTAAAAGAATATGAAAAAGAAAAAGATAAAGAAAAACGAAAAGAAAGGAATTTTACCTTTTACTTTTGAACCCACCACGCATTTTCTAGACGTCTATTGTTTTATCTTCGAAAGTTGATTAAAATTTATTAAGAAAATGTACCACAACAAGTCCCAAATAATTATAAGCGGTAGCCGATCGAGAACTTTATTTTTCACACACTTATTAACTCATTCAAATTCCTTTCAAATACACACTGTTCCCAGTTACTAATCAATCATCACTAAACAATGGCTGAAGTCATTGCTTCTACCATTATTGAAGCCGTTTTTAAGAAGCTAGCCAATGAAGCCGTTAAGCAAGTTGTTCGAGCAAAAGGAATTCATTCTGAGCTGAAGAAACTAGGGAGAACTTTGTCCAGGATCCAAGCACTGCTCAACGATGCTTGGAATAAAGAAATAACTAGTGAAGCTGTTCAAGTATGGCTCAGTGATCTCCAACATCTGGCGTACGAAATAGACGACATACTTGATGACTTGGCAACCGAGGCTTTGCATAATGAGTTGACTGACCAATCCCGAGCCAGCACCAGCAAGATAAGAAAGCTCATTCCAGCTTGCTGCACAAAATTCTCACTAAGTACTAGGCTGTATCCTAAGTTAGATAATATCACCAAGAAGTTACAAGATCTAGAAAAGGAAAAAGAATCTCTTGGTTTAATGGTGAAGAGTGGAAGTTTAGAAGTGAAGGATGATAGGCCAAAAGATAAAAATAGAGTTTTAGAGACCTCTTTGGTAGATGCATCTAGTATTGTTGGTCGACAAGGTGAGAAGGATGAATTGATTGACAAGCTCTTAGGTGATGATCCACGTAACAAAAACTTTAGTATCGTGCCCATAGTTGGTATGGGCGGGGTAGGCAAAACGACTTTAGCTAAACTTTTGTATAACGAAAAAAAAGTGGTTTCTCATTTTGAACTCAAGGCTTGGGTTTGTGTGTCTGATGAGTGGGATAGCTTCCAAATAACTAAAGTTATCTTTCAATATGTGGGTGGGGAATGGGATGATAAAAAATTTAAAACTTTTGATCTGCTTCAAGTAGCTCTTCAGGATAAACTTAGGGATAAAAAATTTCTACTAGTTTTAGATGATGTATGGACTGAGAGCTATAAGGATTGGGAAACCTTAGTGCGTCCATTTAGTGTATGTGCTCGTGGAAGTAAAGTTATCATAACAACTCGAAAGGACCAATTGCTCAAAGAGTTGGGTTGCAGTCAAGTAAACCAATTGCAGTGTCTCTCCCATGATGATGCTGTGTCTTTATTTTGTCAACATGCATTGGATGCAAATAACTTTGATTTGTATCCAACCCTCAAACCACATGGTGAAGACATTGTGGAAAAATGTAAAGGCTTGCCTTTGGCTTTAATAGCACTTGGAAGGTTATTAAGGAGAAAAAAAACAGATGAAGTAGGATGGAAGGAAATGGTGGATAGTGAGATATGGAGCTTAAAAGAGGGAGGTGGAATTATTCCGGCTCTTAAACTAAGCTACCATGAACTCCCTGCATCTTTAAAGCAGTTGTTTGCATATTGCTCCTTGTTCCCCAAAGACTACTTGTTTAACAAGTATGATTTGGTTCTACTATGGATGGCAGAAGGATTTTTGCACCAATCAGATCTAAGCAAATCAACCAAAGAACGCTTAGGTCATGACTGCTTTGAAGAGTTGTTGTCACGGTCATTTTTTCAACACGTGCCTGATGATGACGAGCCGCTGTTTGTTATGCATGACCTGATGCATGATTTGGCCACATCAGTTGCTGGGGAATTTTTTTTAAGGTTAGAGAAAGAGATGGGAAAGGATGTTAGGAAACTGGCTTTGGAAAAGCTTCGTCATATGTCATTTGTCCGTGAGAAGTATGAACCTTACAAGAAGTTTGAGGGAATCGAAGGAGCTAAAGGTTTGAGAACATTCTTGTCAGTTGGGATTGTTGGGATGAAAGAATTGTGGCAACGTTACTACTTGTCGAATAAGGTTTTGGTTGACTTACTCCCTGAGTTGCAATTCTTAAGGGTTTTAAGTTTGAGTGGTTATGAGATAAGCGAGGTTCCAGAGTCCATTAGCAAATTAAAGCATTTACGCTATCTTAATTTATCTCAAACTGAAATCACACATATTCCAGAATATGTTTGTGATCTCTCTAACTTAGAGACGTTGATCCTTTTTGGCTGTTATCGTTTAACTAAGCTTCCCAACAACTTCATAAAGCTTAAAAGGTTGCGGCATCTAGACATTAGAGATACTTTCCTTTTAAAAGTATTGCCCGTAGGGGTTGCTAAGTTGAAAAGCCTACAAACCCTTTCAAAAATCATTATTGGAGGAGAAAATGACTTTTCGATAAACCAACTTAAAGATTTTGAGAATCTTCATGGGAAAGTTTCCATTCAAGGCCTGGAAAAAGTAAAAAACGCAACGGAAGCACGAGAAGCAAATTTATCACAAAAGAGGCTTACTGAGTTTGAGGTTGAATGGAGTGATGCATCACGTATTACCCCAATGGAAACAACTGAAAATGCTATCCTTGATGCATTGAAACCATATAATGATTGTTTGGAGAAGCTACGCATTGTAAACTATCTGGGTTTAGAGTTTCCAAAATGGGTTGGGGATCCCTCGTTTCGTCAGTTGGCTCGTGTGTTTATTCGTGGCTGTAAAAATTGTACATCTCTACCACCACTCGGGCAACTACAGTCACTTAAGGAGTTATCTATTCAAGACATGGGTGATGTAAAAGTTACTGGCTCAGAGTTTTTTGGTAGTGGCCTTGCATTCCCTTCACTTGAAACTCTACGTCTTGAAGGTATGTCGGGGTGGGAGGTATGGTCAACCAATAGTAGAAGTGGGATTGTAGATTCTGTGTTTCCATGCCTGAAAAAGCTGCATATTATACATTGTCCAAATTTGGTTGAATTCTCATTTGAAGGAGATGAAGTGTTTCCATGCCTTCAAGAGCTCAATATAGACGATTGTCCTAATTTGGTTGAAGTCTCAGTTGAAGCATCACTACTTTCATTAAGGGTTCTGAGAATAAGTTCATGTGGTGATGGTTTATTGAGGAGTCTGGTTCATGTAGCTCCATCAGTCACCAAGTTGGAAATAGAATCTATTTCAGGGCTTACTAATGAGGTTTGGAGGGGTGTTATATCGGATCTTAAGGCACTTGAAGAATTGGATGTCAGTAGGTGTGATGGAATAAGATATTTGTGGGAATCAAAAGAAGCAGAGGCAAGTAGTAAGGTTCTCGTGAATTTAAGGATGTTGGAAGTTACTCAATGTAAAAATTTGGTGAGTTTAGGGGAGAAAGATGAGGAGGAGTACAATTATGGGAGCAACCTCCTTTCATCTCTTAGCTCGTTAATGGTATATTATTGTGAAAATTTGAAGCATTTGAGTTGTCCAAACAACATTGAGACGTTGAAAATTCGGAATTGTAATTCAATTACATGTGTCTCCTTCTTCTCAAAGGGAGGAGGGAAGAATCTCAAGTCAGTTCAAATTGGAGAGTGTAATGAGAAACTAATGATAAAGGAGGAGTTGGGAGAAGGAGGAGAGAAAAATAGGTTACTTATCAACGGCAAAAGGATGCCAATGCTTGAAAATGTGTGGATATATGGTAATCCAAATGTGGCACCGATCATTGAATTTGGGGGTAACTTCATTCACCTCACGACATTGATAATAAGATATTGTAATGGTACGGCGGAGTCTTTATTTGCAGACCTTCAATTGCCGAGTCTCGCCTCGTTAACTACTTTGGATATTAGGGATTGTCCAAGTATGGATGTTCCAACAGCTGGGCTTTGGCCTCCCAACTTGCGTGTCCTTTCAATTGGGCGGTTGAAGAAGCCCATCGCAGAATGGGGCCCACAGAAGTTTCCAGCCTCATTAGTTGACCTAACCTTAAACGGTGGAAAAGAAGCAGCGACTAATTGGAGTGAATTGTCTCATCTTAATCTTCCTTCATCTCTTACTCAACTTTGTATTTATAATTTTAAGAAATTGGAAACATTTTCAGAGGGACTCCAACACCTCACCTCCCTCCAACATCTCTTCATTAGCTTTTGCCCAAAGATAAAAAATCTACCAGAAAAGTTGTTGCCTTCACTTTTAAGTTTGGATATCAGGGGGCGATGCCCAAATTTGAAAGAAAGATGCAGAAGAGGAGGCTCCTACTGGCCCCAAATCTCCCATATCCCCTACATATAAATTGAAGGTGTGTCTCTTGTGTTCAAAAAAAATTGAAGGTGTGTCTCTTTCTCTCTCAATGCCGTTTGACTCATTTTTTTTTTTTTTTTTTTTTTTTATTTTTTTATTTTATTTATAGTAATTTATTATTTATTATATAATGAACCTAGAACAAATAAGTAAACAAATACTAAACGTACTAAACTTATTTTGCTATATAATTAGTTTGATCTTACCTTTCTCTTTTGTTAGAAAAATATATTATATAGATGGTTTTGTCAGAATCGGTTAACATTCAAAATTATTAAAGAAGTTTCGAGTGATAAATATAATTAGTAAGATTGACTAAAAAAA
>LBNU01027042.1:56556-81938 GCA_014162995.1 Artemisia annua | reverse complement strand
CCAACTAAACACTTCAATATATTGAATACGAGCACTCTAAATAGTGCTAGGGTTTTGCAACCTTGAAGTGAATACAATGCTAGAATAAATCGTATTCTAGTCTAACCCTAGGATCTCCTTTTATACACCAAGGAACCCTACAGGCTTACATACAGCTTCCTACCCACGACAATGATCTTCTAACATAATAGAATATTACATAATATCTATACTATAAATACAAATATTCGTACACAAACTTATCACATAGCAGCAGAGTCTTAGCAGTATACTTCCAGCAGTAGAGTCTCAGCAGTAGTCTTGTCTAGCAGTAGAGATTTCACACTTAGCAGTAGACTTGACTAGTTAGCAGCAGTGTAGCATCCAGAAGTAGAGTTACTTCAAAACCCAACATATACCCATCCAACCATCCTTAATTTATATGAACGTCTCTTGAATTATCCACATATTTTGGTGACACTTGAACACTACAACGTAACTCCTTTTAAGTGATAGCTATACTCTGTGAGCACAATAACGTAACTCCTTACATCAGGTATAACTAGACAACTCAAGTCTCTGTCATTTGTACGGATAAAAGCTCGAACAAGGATCTCGAAGAATCATGCATCCAACCAACCCCGATATCTTCAGATACTAAGTACACGCACCCGTGAAATTCCACTTCAACCTCAAATAAATAATAAAGAATTAACTCCGTAGTCACATCTTGCAGTTAAATGCCCAAAACTAGCCTTTGTTACATGGTTAAGCGAACTTTGATAACGGGTTTTCCCGATCTTGTCAAAAACGTATCCCCATGAAAAATGTCACACTTTTGCCAAATAATATATCAAAAATTTAACAAAATGTATAACACATACATTTGTATCAAAAATTTCAGCTCAAGTCAATTATTCGTTTGATATATCATTCCAGGCCAAAATGCATTTGTAATCGTTCATAGTCCAAGAGGAAGACCACAGCCCTTTGCAAATGAAATGATAATACCAGGCCCATAGTGAAGTCCATAACCCGATCCAAGAACATACCCTAAATTATTCGGGTATAATAAACACGCAAACCCTAAAAATCACACACAACAAATAATCCGCCCCCATCTATCTGTTTCCTCTCACCAAACTTTTCTCACCCAACTCATCTTAAACTCAGTTATGATTCAATACATCACCATCCTTCTTCATCAATAAACGAATCAAACAAAATCACAATTAACCTTTACAACCGAGCACCACATCATAATGTTACAGTTAAATTCGAGAAGGCATGAAGACCACAATCACAAAGATGACGGCTTCAAGATCCTTGATTGGGTCACGGTAGGTTCGATTATAACCTTTTCGTTTTGTTTTATCATTGAACGACCATAAGATAAAAGAAATAACATTAATATTATTTTCTTTTGCCTTGTTTGTGTCGGATATTGAATGAAGAAGCCATGCTTCTCATAAAAGATCGATGATGTAGTTTATTTCTTTCGTGTGTATGACTTTTGAAAAGTCTTGATGGTCCTTTTGAATATCACAAAAATGAACTGAGATCTTGTAATAATTTTGTTTTTAGTTTTGAGTCTTGTTGTAGATGAATGGAGGGTTTAGAGATCGGTTAGATGTTGTCGGTGTTGTTGTTGATTGTTATATCCGACTGTTGAAGATGAGTTAGGATAGAATTATGGGTTGTTGTTGAAGTGACGGGTTAGGATGGACTGATGGATTTGGTGTATGATTTGGGCCAGTCATTTCTCGATCTGCTCTTCCTTTTCTTATTATCTTTGTTGACTGTTTCTTAGACCAATGAAGACCAGACAATGGTCTAAGGTTATACGACAGAGGTTATGCTAGCCTTGTGGTTAGTTGTAATCTTGATTGTCAAACGGTTTAGTCAATGGTTTGGTCGTTTAGATTTGTTATCCTCATCTCCTTCTTCACTTCTTTTTCGTTTATTGACCAGTGAAGACAAATCGATCTGAGGTCAAATTTTCTTACTCGAAAAGCACTAAAAGTTTCCTTACTCGAAGAGATGATATATTTATATCCTTACTCGAAGGATTTAGAAAAATTTGCACAGAGTAGAAAAAACCCATACTCGATGGTTTTTGTCAAACGCTCCTAACTCGGAGAAGAAATGTTCCTTACTCGCCAAATATTGCTAACTCGATGATCTTCAAGTGTTACTCGAAGAAACTCATAAAATGAGTTGCTTACTCCGAAAAATTCAAACCCTTACTCGAAGATCTTCAAGTAAACCCAGAAAAACCCAGAAAATACCAGACCAAAATTTCACCTTTTCGACTGTTTTGACCACAAGTAATACCAGATCTGAAAAGTTTGACCACAAGGAGATTTAACAGACCATAAAAACCATTTAAAAACTGTAAAAAATAAAAAATTTAATAAGACAGTTAAAGGCTTTTAGAAACAGTTAATAAATGATGGTTTTTTGACAAGATTCGACCAATAAAATCAACCAATATAACAACCTGGGTAATGATAACAATTGTTAGGATCGTGTTTTAGGTTGATTTAGTGATTCGGGAGGTCGGGGATTGTGGAAGTAAAGAGAAGCCATAGTTAGAGAGAGAAACTAGAGAGAGAAGGGATAACTAGGTGTAGGGGTGTCAAACGGGTTATCGGGTCGGGTTAGAGGCTTATCGGGTCGGGTCTTATCGGGTTTTGAAAAATATAAGCTAACCCGCAACCCGACCTTATAAGGAATCGGGTCTATCGGGTTCGGGTCTATCGGGTTGCGGGTTGTCGGGTCGGGTCTATCGGGTTATCGGGTTATATGTTAATCTCATCCCACATTTTACTTCATTTATTAAAATATCACCCCACACGAAACTAAATTAAACATTGAACTAATACGGCACTAGTATTTCCCTATGTCCCAATATATAATGAAACAAAGAATTATATTATAAATAGGCATTTGATTTTTGGACAGTAGGCATGTAGTTTTATATACCTGAACTTAGTCGTGTGTGAAACTGTTGTAAACTATGATCAACCTACTGAAAAGAGAAATGGTCAATAACCTGTTCTTGTTTTCATCAAAATCTTTTAGTGCAACTATGTTTTGCTTTTCCTTGTCGTTTATATACAAAATACACTAGCATTCTCTTTTCTTTATGTTTCATGTAGCAGCAAAACTAAAAAAATGAGAAGAGCAAACAACTGATGTAAATTTGCAAATTGCAATGTACTATAACCAAATTTAAAGATGCATTTTATCATATTTCGTGAAGGAAGCTTACATATTTAAAATCGTGACTAACATACTATGAAAACAAGGAATAAGTTTAAAAAGTATAGATTTTTTAAAAGGTCATTATGGCTTATCGGGTCAACCCGATAACCCGATAACGAACTAATTGAGACCCTAACCCGACCCTATTAGGCTATCGGGTTTATCGGGTTGACCCGATAAGCCTAGTTTGACCCGAATCAACCCGACCCTATAAGACCTTATCGGGTTCGGGTTCGGGTCGGGTCGGGTCGACCCATTTGACACCCCTACTCGCAAGGGTGATGTGGCCGGTCCCCATCCACTCATTTCAGTCAACGGCGATCAAATGCTATTGCCCGCCACTTACGTTTGCTCGCCCAATTTCAAAAGAAGACAAAAAGATCCCAACGCTAGCCATTTTTCAGGCGAGCAAAACTTGGGGCAAGCAAGGAGATGCCGCTCATAGGGTGGTGGCCATATTTGAGCCGTCCGATTCTTTCACGTGTCACTCATCTAGGATGGGCGAACAAACAATATGACGAACAAACGTATTTTGCTCGCTTCATCGATTTCTGTAACACTACCCGATGATTCATTTTGATAATCAGTCTTTAACAGTGGTTATTTATAAAATTGACACGTAAAACAAACCCATTTACACTTTTTCGCATAGTGCTTTACTCTTATCCAATCTATTTTGGTAGCATGGACAGGTGTATCTTCTATACTAACGAAAAAACATAAACATGCATGCATATATGTCGAAAGAAAGTACAATAATAATGGACCTTTCTTTTTATGAATGCATATAATTCTGACATGTATGATGGATTAATTTATGTAAAAATTTCTGGAATGCACATTTAAAAAATCGTTTTTATCAATTTCTATCGTAGAAGTTCGTTATAAAACAAGACGTAGCGAGCAAAACAAGTTTGCTCACCAATTTATTTGCTCTCCATGTGGCAAAATTATGTGCTCATTGTACGAGATAACCATATGTTTGTGACATGTGTAAGTTGCAAAATACTTTGCTCTCCATTCTATTATAAGAAATAACAAGTATACTATACGGTTCATTTGATTCATTTAATATGTCAATTCATTGTTTTAAAAGTAGCGAGCAAAAGAGATACACGAGCAAAAAATTTTGCTTGCTTGTCATGTATATATATATATTTAATTAAATTATTTGGTTCATCTAATATGTGATTTCATTGTTTTAAAAGTAGCGAGCAAAAGAGATACACGAGCAAACAATTTTGCTTGCTATATACTTTTTTTTACAGTAGTAACAAAAGTGGCGAGCAAAGAGAGATACGAACAAACAATTTTGCTCGCCATGTAGAGATTCGTAAAGTTAAAAAATAGTGTCGATTTTGGTAATTTGGTTTGATGGGAGCAGACTTTGGTAATAATTTTAATCTATTGCATGTTTTATGACCTGTTTACTTACGAATGGATTAAAATTTGTTACAGAGTTTATAATGTGGTTGAGTGGACAATTTTTATTACATAGTTTATAAGATGCATAAGCATCTACTGATTGCAATTCGGTGTTGAGTGATTTGGCTAAAAGGGTTAAAAGTATTAATGGTAAAATATTGGGAAAAGATGGTAAACCTATGAAGCCGTTTCGTAGTGTAAAGAACAATGCAACATCTTCGTGTCCTACTATAGATGGTACGGATGGTTTGGCTAAAGATTTTGATGATGGTGCTGCTGTTGTGAATGAGCAAACGAAGGATCAATCTGAGGTAGGATGTTCGCAAATTGCCTCAGAAGCTAATCATAGTAACCATGGTGCTGTTGATACCACGAGTAATGAATGTAATACCCATGGTGCTGCTGTGGGTTCAATAGTTTTGGGTAAAGTCACGCCTGCTGCTGTTGTAACAAACGAGGTTGGTGTTGATTTATCCTCGGCTGATGTGGTTATTCCGCAGGAAGAAGTGGAAGCGATTAGTAACAGATTTGATAACTCACTTTATGGTTATTTTGTTGGACAAAGACCCGCGTTTCCAGTAGTCCTAAACTTTGTGCGGAATGTTTGGAAGGAATTTGGGTTTAAGAATGTCATGATACATCAAGGATTCTTTATGTTTCAGTTCTCAAGTAGGGAGGGTATGGAGGATGTCCTTAATCATGGTCCTTGGCGAATTAGGTCAGTCCCATTAATGCTTCATATTTGGAATCCTAATTCTGAATTGGTTAAGGAGGACATAAAGAAGGTTCCGGTGTGGGTTAAATTGTATAATGTGCCGGTGGTGGCATATTCGCTGGTTGGGCTCAAGATGATCACGGCTAAATTGGGACGCACTATAATGTTTGATGACCACACGAGTAATATGTGTCTTAAGTCGTGGGGAATGAATTCATATGCAAGGGTTTTAGTTGAGATTTCAGCGGAGAATGATTTTGTGGAGTCACTTGTGGTGGCAATACCTATTCCAAAGACTAATGAGCATCGAATGGTTAAGATTGATATTGAGTTTGAGTATAAACCTCCCCGTTGTTCTATATGCAAATTGTTTGATCATGTGGATAAGGAGTGCCATAAGAAGATGATTGAGGGTAACCGTAGTAAGAGGATGGGGGCTGGTCTTGGGTCTAATAAGCATAATTCAAAGGGTGGCAACAAGTCAAAGGGCGCGGGTAAGCCTAAATTTATTTATAGACCTGTTGCTAAGCCTAGTAATCAAGACCAAGCTAGTACTTCCATACCGAATGATAATGTTGATCCTAAGGTCACGAATGTAATCACTAATGAGGTCACTAATGAGGAGACTCCTAATGAGCAATCTTCTACTCCTTTGGTGAATAATGAAGTGAATGAGTTTGGTTATTTTAAAGATAACATTGATCTTGGTGAACTTAGGAAAACTATGGATAATCTTAGGGAAAGGAACAAGGTGTTTGAGCCTGCCGATAACTCTTCTAACGTGGTGGATGGTAGCGATGGTGCTGAATTGCATATTCATAAGGAGACTTTAAACAGCCCCATTACTACAACGTTGGAGGAAGATATGGATAATTTGAAACCTCGTGAGGTTTCTGCTAATACTTTAAGTTTGATTGAACCACTTGTGAGTGTACATCCCTCTACTTCTGCTACTAAGAGGACCAACCCGTTTTCTAAGGTTGGTGAGATCGTTGATTCGGATAGTGAAGATGAGGTTCTTAACACGTTTGATGAGTCTGCGAATTTGTTTGATATGCCTTTTGGTAATTTCTCATCGTCAGGTGGTGGAGGTGATCAGGAAGATTACCATGATTATGATGACTTTACTGATCAATTATACGATCTTCCAGGACGGTTGGGTGCATTTTATGAAGATTTCAAGCTCCAAGGACGAGTCAGGAAGTAGTTGATCTTCTTCAGTCTTGTTTTACCTAAGTGGTAGTCTTTATTTCTTAGTTTTAAGAAATGGTCGTGTCTTGTTATGTATGCAATTTTGCCTATATAACGGGCTTAGATATGGGACTTCACCCATATCCATTGTACTTCAACGTTTCTTTTGGTTTGTTTGGTAAGTTATAAGAATGGTTTGTCATTCTTATATAAGAGTCTGTAAGTGTCCTATGGGACTGAGATGAGGGACGTCACTCTCATCCGTTGTACTTCAATGTTTTTTGGTGTAATGCAATTTACCGGGGTGAAATAACCCTTTTACCCAAAAAAAAAGATGCATAAGCATAGATGTACCGTTTGCCGTCGGTACAACTTTGGTTTCAAATATATCTGTTTGTCTTATAAAACCTTGTTAGAGAGATTAACAAGGCTGATCTTGCCTTTTTATCTAAGGTCTGTAATTTTTGGGTCATCATAGCTCCTTCATTATTTTAGACTCGGTCAAGTGTAACCTCACATCCGTAACGAATAAGAATAGCTTCCAACTTGATTTTCCAAATATGGAAGTCACTACTTCGGCCAAACTTCTAAAAAAAGTTCGTCAGCATCATAGATGGTGACAATAGAAATGGAACGAGAAAAGTAAATGAATTATGGAGAAAAATATTGGGTAAAAGTCATAAATGCTTAACCTACTTACAAATATGACTCATTCTACATAATGTACTTTTTTTATTGTCAAAATGCCTAATTAAGTTCCATTTTTGTTTCATTACGCATAACATTTCCGTTTTATCTGGTTAAATGTTATGCGTAATGAAACAAAAAACAAACTTAATTAGGCATTTTGACAATTAAAAAAGTACATTATGTAGAATGATTTGCTGTTACTTTGCCATGGGGATTTAATCTCCGCTTCTATTCTGAGGAGAGCTTTAGATGAATTTTTTTTGTCTTCTGGACTTAGACCTAGTATTAATAAGTGTATTGTCCCTAAAGAAGTGAAAACGAATATTAGTATGGTCATGCCTTTTAATGAAGGAAAGCTTCCTGTTAGATGCTTAGGAGTCCCTTTGGTTGTTAGGAGTCTAACTATGGGTGATTGTACTGTGTTTATTGAGAATGTGAAAAAAAGAATAGATGATTGGAGGAATAAAACCATATTTTTTGCTGGGAGATTGCAATTAATTGCTTCAGTGCTCCAGTCTCTTCACATCTATTGGGCTTCTATCTTTATTTTGCTCATCCATATATGCAATGACATTGATAAACTGTTAAAGGGTTTTTTATGGAATACCGAGGGTATTCTTCTTTGGTTTGGAAACAGATTCTTGGCCTAAGGAACAAAATTAGGAGTTTTGTGTACTTTAAGATTAGTAATGGGAAAAAGTGTAACTTCTGGTTTGACAAATGGCATAATAGGGGTCTTTTGTGTGATCTAATTGATCAACATTAGGATATTCATCATAGCAGTTGCAAAGTTCTTCATATAAAAACTATGTTCACCAAATAGAAGTATTGAATATCGTGATGTTCATCTAGTAGAAACAAAGTTCATCCTATAAAAGTCATAAATGCTTAACCTACTTATAAATTTGACTCATTCTACATAAGGTACTTTTTTTATTATCAAAATGCCTAATTAAGTTTGTTTTTTGTTTCATTATGCATAACATATAACCAGATAAAACGGAAATGTTATGCGTAATGAAACAAAAAACAAAGTTAATTAGGTATTTTGACAATAAAAAAAGTACATTATGTAGAATGAGTCAAATTTGTAAGTAAGTTAAGCATTTATGACTTTTACCCAAAAATATTTACGTGGATCAGCCGCTCATTATGAGCGACCCACATCCACAGACAATAAACTAGTTAACCTTTCACTAATATATGGCGGAAAAGTACATGGAGCAAAGAAGTGGCTGAAAGAGATACAAGTAAACCTGTAAGACAAGAATGAGAAAAGAAGAATTGTTGGTTTGCTTTCATACGAGCCTCCATTTTATATCCAAAAAATCACCCAGTTTTAGTATGTGGTGAATAATATGTAAGCATGGTAGTCAATCTTGAGTATGGATGTGAAGTTAAAAAAGAGTAGCTGTCAAAATAATAAGGAATGACCGAATGACTATCAAATTATGGAACGGTTTATCAAAACAATGTGGGAATGGGACAACTAAGTCCGCACAAACACAACAGATCTGTTAATTCAAACAGATCTGCTTCTGCATCTTCTACATGTCACCTAATCTTGTATTTGATCACTTGCTACGTTGCTATGCTGGCTTTCAAGCTGACCTTTTGCGGTAGACTTTCTTAGGAACGGGACATTCAGGATTTTAAGAGAGATCTGGTATTATTATCTCTAAAATAAATTTAAAATGAGAAGCACCCTATTTATCTTTGGTTATTACAGTTAGTCAAGTGTCTCTGAGATTTCTAAATCATGAATCATGTCACTCTTGGCGTGACGTTGTAGTAGATATGTCGACTAAAAGAGTTTTCTCTATTAAAAACTTATTTACCGTAACTTTACGTATCGTGTTTTTATATTTTGTGATTATCAAAACGTCTAGAGACCGAATAATGCAAATAACGTTTTTGACATTATTTCTATTAACAGTATCAAAACGGAAGAAAACTTATGCAAACGCGAAAACGTATGAAAACGAGAAATGCATCAAAACATACAAAAACGGACGAAAACGTATGAAAACAGACTAAAATGTACGAAAGCGGATGAAAATGTATGAAAACGGACAAAAACGTATTAAAAGGTATGAAGATGTATAAAACGTACAAAAATGTGAGAAAAAAAAACCCCCATTAATTGCAATTTGGGCAAGATTTGCCACCTCTACAGATAATGAGGGAGTAGTTGTGGTGATTTTGAGTGAATTTATACTATTAGTTATTCATGTTTTTTAATCTTAAATCTTGTCTTTTTAATCAAATGAAATGGATGGCCTGGATGTGTCCTTCAGTTTCTACCAAAATAAAAGTTTGCAAAATAACTGTAACTCTTACAAAATGAAGCTTTATAAAGAAAATATGAATGTTAAATTAGGTAAAAACGAGAGTAAATTGTAATTTGCAATGAAAGTGTGTTACATAGACCCAACCCTTCATAGAAATTTACACTTTTATATCTTATTAAAACCTAAGTAAACTGTAAAAAATGTCCTTAAACTTTGCGATTTTTGCGAGAAATGTCCTCATTTTTAAAAAATTGTGAGAAATGTCCCTAATGTTTTGGTTTTTTGCGAGTTATGCCCTTGAACCGTTACTGTAGTTGCAAATTCTCCATATTTGCTAACGCTCGTTACTAAAACCCGTTAGTCAAAGTCAAACCCCATACGAAATGACTAATTTACCCTTGTCTTCTTCCTCACTTTTATATTCTTTTGAATTTGCACCACCACCCACCTTTACCACCACACAACCAGCAGCAGCCCCACCACCCTCTACCACCACCACCACACAACCACCCTTTACCCTTCATCTTCTCCGGTGACCAAAGCCGGATTTCATTTTTTTTTTAATCTTTGTAATTAAACTTTTATGCCTCATACATATGATGACTTATATGCCTAATACTGGTAATATCTTTATGGTAACAGGATCCAAGAGGTCATTAGCATATTGCATAAAGGCATCTTCAGAGGACACATCTGAAACTTCAGAAGTTGGAGAGGTGTTCTCGGGCTTGAAGGAAAAGGTGAGCCAACCTTTGTACCAACACATTCAAATGACACTCATAAATATGAATTCTCATGTAAATATGTTTTTCAATTGACTGTAGTACTGTAGCATGAGTCATGATGTCGGAACTTAATAAACGGTTAATTCCAAAAACAATGATTATGCTACAAGACTGATGAGTGGCCTTTTACTCATCATTTTATGCCCGAAAAACCCAAAAAAGTGACCAAAAACACCCAAATATGCCAAATTATATTGCAAATATCCTTGGATAGTGTTTTTATGTGTTTTAGGTACAAAAGGATTGAAAACAAGGAAAAAGTGGACAAAACCGAGCTTGGATGGGAAAAAGGAGCAAAAAGGAACATTTCTGGATCGACTAGACTGTAACACCCCGATCTTTATAAATAGACTTTTATAGTGCTATAGAAAATTAGAAAAGGTCCTTATGATGGTATTTCATTGAGATAAGGACCCCAAATGATATAATAAATAACGAATTGGATTCAGTTTACAACATGGTTATATGATAAGGGCTTATTATGTCAAATAGCCAAACTTAGAGTAAATGACCAAAATACCCTTGTGGCTATCTCATAAACTAATTCAGAAGATGTTGATATAAATAATGCATAAAAACATTATTTATATGTTTCGATATCCCTATGTTTTGACGTTCACAAAATGTAAAAACATTAAACGAAAAATTACTACGTAAACAAGTATTTAGTTACAAATATTATTTCACTCAACAAAATCACTTAAGGTATGAATAACAAATGTCTAATACACTTTATGATCAAAGGGATTTTTATTTAGACATTAGAAAGTTTATAAAATGATATAAACATCTTATATATTTTTGAAAAACACTTTTGGTAGTTAAAGGAAAATGCTTAATTCATAACAAATATATGAATTCAAATTTTTAACCAAAATCAGTTAGTTTTTCACCAAATAAACTTTCACCAGAAAAGACAAAAATTCCTGGCCGTTACAGGAGGGCGGCCCCTTAATTGTAAGGGCGGCCCCCTTAATTTTAAGGGGGCCAACCACCATTTAAGGGGGTCGGCACGCTCCTGTTGTCAGGAATCTTTGCCTATAAATACAGGTTCATTCCTGCATTTTTTTCTCACCTTTTGCACGAATTTTTTCAGTCCAAATCCTTTCTAAACATCCTTCTAAATCCTTTGATCATAAGATTATAAGTCTTTGTTTCAAGTAATTCAATTCCTCATTATTCAAAGTGGAAAAGAAGAATACTCCTTCAACATCAAGTTAAAGAAGTATTGTAGATATTGTTTAGTAGTTGTATATATTGTTTGTAAAGGTGTAGTGTGTTTATAATTAGGAGATTTAGTAGTGCTAGTTGTGAAGAGAAGTAGTGAAGAACAAGTAGTGTTGTGAAGTAGGATTAGTGAAGTTGTGAGAAGTAGTGTAGTAGTTGTGGTGTGCATACGTTGTGTAGAAGTTGTGATAAGTCGTGAAGAGTTGTGAGATTGGTTCTAGCTATTATTAGGACTCGACATTTTGCTTGGTGTCGTTAAACGGTGTAAGCAAAGGTGTGTAAGGTTTCTCCGCCATAAGGGAGCTTTTTGACATACTGAAGAAAACTCTCGAGTTAGGTGCTCGGGGAGTGGACTAGGACGAAGAGGAGATTCGTAGCCGAACCACTATAAATCCTTTGTCTCGCGGTGCTATCTTTCTATCTCTATGTTTGTATTTACTTACTTACGTATTTGTCATCATATACTTTCTTAGATATAAGTGTTTATAATTGTGCAAGTAAATTGATCTCACATAAAGCTAGAATCAAAGTTTTCGAAAGCAGAGTTTTTATAAATTAAAAAGACGTAAAACTATTCAACCCCCCTTCTAGTTTTCCACAATTGGTATCAAGAGCCACGTCAAACAAGATTTTCAAAATATATTGTATTTTAAAACTTGAAATCGATCTATGGAATCGGAAAAATATTTAGAAGGGAACATTATTTTTAAGCCACCATTTCTTGAAAGTATAAGTTTTCTTGAATGGAAAAATCGATTCGAAAGTTATGTGATGTCAATAGACTATGATCTTTGGCATGTCATCTCAATTGGTGATTTTCAACCAATAAAAACTATTTTTGAAAAACAAAATAACTTGGCTAAAATAATTATATACAAAGCTCTACCAAGAGTTGAGTATGAAAGAATATTTTTTTGTCAATCGGCAAACGACATATGGAAAAGTCTTTTAAACTTTCATCAAGAGGAATGTCAGGCCAAAGAAAATCTTGCATACAAAATAGTAGCAAATAAAAGTATAGTAGACAAATATTTAGTTGAAATGAGTACAAGTGCTACTAGTTCAAATCTTTTACGTGAAGGTAATGATGCCGAAAACCTCATGAGTTACATTAAGAGTAAACAAGAAGATTGTATAGAGGTGACGGTTGAGAAGGAACTAAGTGATGATGACGATTCTAGTTCCGAAAGTGAAGACGAAGAATATGCAAAGGTTGTTAAAGAATTCAAAAGCCTTATTAGAAAGCGACAAAGAGCACAAGATAAAAGGAGAACAACCCGAAGAAGAAGATTTAGTGATGAAGACAAAAAGGCTAAGCATGAATGTTTCGTCGCTCAAGCATCAAATGAAATATGTCTAGGAATTGATTTGGAGCCCGATGAGTGGGTAAAGGATAGCGGATGCTCAAGACACATGACGGGGAATCGCAAGCAATTTTCTACATACAAAGCATACAACGGAGGTAACGTTATTCTTGGTAGCGATCATCGTGGAAAAATCATAGGCAAAGGTACGATCTCTTAAGACACTCTAACTATTGAAAATGTTGAACATGTAGATAATTTAACATATAATTTGCTTAGTATAGGTCAAATATGTGATAATAAGTGTAGGGTTACCTTTACCGATAAAAATAGTGTTATAATTAAGGATGAGAAAGTCATAGGTAGAGGAATTAGGAAAGGAGGCGTATACGTTATGAAACTAGGAGACAAATCGGAAGATAGGATATGCTTAGCGACTTTAGATGAAAACTCCACCTTGTGGCATAGGCGATTAGGTCATGCAAACATGCAACAAATACAATCTTTAGTGTCCAAGGAACTAGTTAGAAACTTGCCTAGTCTAAGATATAATCAACATTTTTGTAACGCTTGCAAAATAGGAAAACAAGCACACGCTAGTCACAAAGCTAAAAATATAGTATCCACTACTAGATGCTTAGAACTACTTCACATGGATCTCTTCGGTCCATCCGCGGTGCGGAGCTACGGTGGCAACCGCTACACCTTAGTTATAGTAGATGACTATTCACGATACACGTGGACTAGGTTCTTAAGTGATAAAACCGAAACCTTTGAGAAATTTGAGACATTTAGTAAAATGATACAAAATAAGTTAGGATGCTCTATAGTTTCAATTAGGACGGATCATGGTAGGGAATTTGATAACGAAGTACAATTCGGAAAATATTGTGATTTTAATGGAATATCTCACAACTTTTCTGCTCCACGTACTCCTCAATCAAATGGGGTAGTAGAAAGAAAAAATAGGTCTTTACAAGAAATGAGTAGAACAATGTTAAATGAGCAATCTATCCCACAAAAATTTTGGTGTCACGCTGTAGATACTTCGACATATATACTTAATAGGGTGTCTATTAGACGAATATTAGGAAAAACTCCTTATGAGTTATTAAGAGGTAGAAAACCAAATATAGGCTACTTTAGGGTATTCGGAAGTAAATGCTTTGTTCTTAATACAAGAGATTATCTCACTAAGTTTGACCCTAAGTCATACGAAGGAATTTTTCTAGGATATTCACAAAATAGTAAAGCATACATAATCTTAAATAAACACACTATGAAAGTAGAAGAATCCTTAAATGTAACCTTTGATGAAACTCCTCCACCACTTAAAACCTTACCCTTAGAATATGATGATGTGATTGAGGAATAAGCTATTGAGGTTAGTAAAAATAAGCCTTTAGGAAATGATAACGAAATAGAAATATTAGAAGAAAACGAGGTTGTAAGTATTAAGGAATCTAAGTCACACCCATTAGACAACATCATAGGCAACCTAAATCAAAGAACACTTAGATCACAAACTCAAGATAAAAATAACTTCTTTTGTTTTGTGTCAACAATAGAGCCTAAGAACATAAATGAAGCCTTAAAGGATGAAAGTTGGATTATGGCTATGCAAGAAGAATTAAATCAATTCAAAACAAATGATGTTTGGGAATTAGTCTCAAATCCTAGGAATGTTACTATAATAGGAACCAAATGGGTATTTAGGAATAATTTAGATGAAAATGGAATAGTAACTAGGAGTAAAGCTAGGTTAGTTGCCCAAGGTTATAATCAACAAGAAGGAATTGATTATGACGAAACCTATGCCCCTGTAGCTAGATTAGAATCCATTAGAATACTCTTAGCATATGCCTGCGCCCTAGACTTTAAGTTATACCAAATGGATGTGAAGAGTGCATTCCTCAACGGTTTTATCAATGAGGAGGTATATGTGGCACAACCTCCAGGATTCATTGACTTCGCAAAACCTGATTATATTTACAAACTAAAGAAAGCTTTATATGGTCTTAAACAAGCTCCAAAGGCTTGGTATGATAGACTAAAAGCATTCTTGGTTAAACATAATTACTCCAAGGGAATGGTAGACAACACTCTCTACACTAAAAGAAGTGACCCAAATATCATCATTGTTCAAATATATGTCGATGACATTATATTTGGATCGACTTGTCAAGAAATGTGTGATGAATTTGCCAAAATCATGCATGATGAGTTTGAGATGAGTATGATGGGAGAGCTAAACTTCTTCTTAGGATTACAAATAAAACAATTAGAAGATGAAATATTTTTTAATCAATCTAAGTACATTAAGTAAATGCTTAAGAAATTTGGACTAGAAGACTTTAAACCACTTAAGACACCCATGTCTACAAAAATTAAACTCACAAGAGATGAAGAAGGTGAGTCCGTAGATAACACTAAGTATAGAGGAATGATACGTAGTTTACTATACTTAACGGCAAGTAGACCCGATATCATGTTTAGTGTTTGCCTTTGTGCCCGCTTTCAAGAGGATCCCAAAACCTCTCACCTAGAAGCGGTTAAGCGTATCTTCCGGTACATTAAAGGCACTATACACTTAGGATTATGGTATCCTAAGGGATCCGGCATAGAAACCATTGTCTATGCGGATTCGGATCATGCGGGAGACTACGTGGATCGAAAGAGCACTAGCGGTATTTGCACGTTTATGGGATGTTGTCTAACATCTTGGTTTTCGAAGAAGCAAACCGCTCTTGCTATTTCTACCACCGAAGCCGAATACGTAAGCGCCGAAAAGGCATGTCAACAAGCACTATGGATGAAACAAGCTCTCGTAGACTATGGCATTAGGTTAGAAAATGTTCCTATTATATGCGATAACAAAGGAGCTATAGATTTAAGTAAGAATCCCGTTCAACACTCTAGGAGTAAACATATAGAAATACGTCATCACTTCCTTAGGAATAATGTGCAAAAAGGAAATATAACAATAGAAAAGGTAGCTTCGGAAGATAACATTGCCGATATATTTACTAAGCCCCTTAAGCGTGAATTATTTAACCACTTACGTTTAGGATTAGGAATGATGGAACAAATTGATTGAATTTTCCTAAATGATCAAAACTTTCTAAAATTTCAAGGTTCTGAAAGAATATTTTGTGTCAGATGGGCGGACCCCTTAAATTTATAAGGGCGCCCCCCTTAAAATTAAGGGGACCGGCCTCACTTTAAGGGCGCCGGCCATCTGAGCTTTAAGATTTTTTTTCTTTTCTTTCTTCTCAAATCTGAGTCTAGGATTTTGTTTTGCACAAAATCAGGAAATGAGATATTTTGTTTGCATAATTATACTTTCAAGGAAAACCTCAATTCATTTCAAAATCATTCTCATGTTTAGGAAAACTCATTGTTGAATAATGATAAAAACGTTTTTCTCTCAAATCATGCATAATAGTCTCACTCTCATCATCTATATAGATAGTCCAATATATACATATATATGACACTTAGAAGTGAGCAAAGTCAATTCAAGGAGACTAAACATTGTTTCTGAGGATAATAAGTTTTCATAAGAGTCGAAGCAATCTTTACTCCACATTTGTTTCATATAGGCACACACTAGAACAAAGTCAAGAACTTCATTGTCACATTTGTTCCATCACTAGTTTCCCACTAATAGTTGCCCTCACACTAAGATAGTTGATTTAGGTAGAATAACTTGCTTATTTGCTTTATTGGTTTTGCATGCATGCTTAATTATGATTATATGGTAATTTGCCTATATATATGCTTTTCATGTATATTCCACTAAGAAAATACTTGCCTAGTTGCCTAAAGAGTTGGACTTGCCCAAAACCAAACCCCAAAACAAACATCTTTCTGGAAAAACTTTACCAAAAACCCTTTTCTGGCAATCTGTGAACTAGGACCTGGGCGGCCCCCTTAAATCAAAGGGGCGGCCCCCTTAAATTTAAGGGGACCGGCCACCAATTAAGGGGGCCGGCCATCTGAAGGGCGAGGTTCACTGTTTGCTTTCTGCTTTTTAGCCCATTCCACCCTATTTTGATTCTCCATTTCCCTAAATTCACAAACACATTTTGTCTATCAAAACCAACAAACATTATCCTTCCATAAACACATAATCATCACACTATAAATACCCCTCATCATCACAAATCATTACTCACACCATCATGTCCTCTCCTAACTACCCAAGATTTAAGCCTTCAAGGGTTGCTAAGATCTCCGTCAAACCCATTTGGAGGAGAAAACTTGACTCTTGTCAACATACAAATGATGTTGTTCCAAATCAACCAACATCCAAACCTCATTCTCACACAAGCAACTCATCCCAAAACAACAACCCTAACATCATTGTTAACACTCCACATGTTACTCACTCTACAAATGCAACATCCAAAATACCATCCACTCATGAGAATCCCTTTCATCCATACCTTCATCATGCTTTCATGATTACCCAAATGAAACCACTCTCTTGGCTCAACAAGACAAGCTCACTATCACCCTTACCAATAAAATTCCACATTCATCTCACTCATTCCTACCAAATGACCCTTTTGAGGAACATACTCAATCTCAAGACAATAATCATCACTCTCATCAAAACATGAATCTCATGCCAAATCACAACTCAACAACTCCATCATCACCTTCCCCCGAACATAAAAGGTTTGTTAAAGAGCTCAAAGAAGCTCATGAGCTTAGTGCTCTTCTTGCCCTACATCTTGCACAACGCAATTTGGATCCTCCTCCATCTAGCTCACCCTCATCACCTCATAACCAAAATCAAATGAAAGAACAAGTCAACAATTGTCCTTGTTGCATTTTTCTCCAACAACAAACCATTGCATTGAATGAGCACTTCACATGGATTGAGTATCTCCTCACTAGGTCTTCGCCAACACCCTCACTAACTCAAACAAATCCTTCTGCTCCAAACTCACCACCACCAAACACTCCATACCCCTCACCATCAAACCACTAAACCAAATCATCATGCTTCCCATTTCCAAATAAAATCACCACATCCTTTTGTATCCCAAGCAAGTCCAAGAGACCTCAAGTTGGCAAATTAATATTATCTAGTGTAATCTGCTAGAAAAGCATAAATGTATACTTATGTACCAAGGATTATGTTTTAAACATAATTTATTTTAATAATTCTATTAATAAATGCTTCTTGTGTTTTATTTTCATGAATTTCCCTTGTACTACTTTTATTCCATGCATCATATATATTAGTGTTCTAAATATTTTTGCAAGCATTCCATATCTCGACTTTTCTTATAACCTTAAAACGAGGGGGAGTATAATTCAAGGGGGAGTTCTACACTCTTCGGGATAACCTTTTTGATGCTAACAAAAAGGGGGAGGAATGGTATAAACTCACTAAATATTTGGATATATATTAATTTTTTGGTTTAATGAGTTTAGATTTTGTAATCATCAAAAAGGGGAGATTGTTGATATAAATAATGCATAAAAACGTTATTTATATTTTTCGATATCCCTATGTTTTGACGATCACAAAATGTGAAAACATTAAACGAAAGATTACTACGTAAATAAGTATTTAGTTACAAATATTATTTCACTCAACAAAATCACTTAAGGTATGAATAAACAAATGTCTAATACATTTTATGATCAAAGGGATTTTTATTTAGACATTAGAAAGTTTATAAAATGATATAAACATCTTATATATTTTTGAAAAACACTTTTGGTAATTAAAGGAAAATGTTTAATTCATAGCAAATATATGAATTCAAATTTTTAACCAAAATCAGTTAGTTATTCACCAAATAAACTTTCACCAGAAAAGACAAAAATTCTTGGCCGTTACAGGAGGGCGGCCCCCTTAATTTTAAAGGGGCCGGCCACCATTTAAGGGGGCCGGCACACTCCTGTTCTCAGGAATCTTTGTCTATAAATATAGGTTCATTCCTGCATTTTTTCCTCACCTTTTGCACGAATTTTTTCAGTCCAAATCCTTTCTAAACATCCTTCTAAATCCTTTGATCATAAGATTATAAGTCTTTGTTTCAAGTGATTTAATTCCTCATCATTCAAAGTGCAAGAGAAGAATACTCCTTCAACATCAAGTTAAAGAAGTATTGTAGATATTGTTTAGTAGTTGTATATATTGTTTGTAAAGGTGTAGTGTGTTTATAATTAGGAGATTTAGTAGTGCTAGTTGTGAAGAGAAGTAGTGAAGAACAAGTAGTGTTGTAAAGTAGGATTAGTGAAGTTGTGAGAAGTAGTGTAGTAGTTGTGGTGTGCATAAGTTGTGTAGAAGTTGTGATAAGTCGTGAAGAGTTGTGAGATTGGTTCTAGCTATTATTAGGACTCGGCATTTTGCTTGGTGTCGTTAAACGGTGTAAGCAAAGGTGTGTAAGGTTTCTCCGCCATAAGGGAGCTTGTTTACATAGTGAAGAAAACTCTCGAGTTAGGTGCTCGGGGAGTGGAGTAGGATGAAGAGGAGATTCGTAGCCGAACCACTATAAATCCTTTGTCTCGCGGTGCTATCTTTCTATCTCTATCTTTTTATTTACTTACTTACGTATTTGTCATCATATACTTTCTTTGATATAAGTGTTTATAATTGTGCAAGTAAATTGATCTCACATAAAGCTAGAATCGAAGTTTTCGAAAGCAAAGTTTTTATAAATTAAAAAGACATAAAACTATTCAACCCCCCCCCCCCCTTCTAGTTTTCCACAGAAGATAATCATCTCATTTTTTCCCTCCCATTGCCACGACATACACATACAAGCAGGAGGTGGGATTTCTTCACCTTGAAGAATTCACCACATATTACTAATCTTAATCAAGATTTTAACAAGGAAGCAAAAGGTTTAATGTTAGGATTGATTATGAAGCTTCAACATGCTTATTTGGTTATCTCCAATCCAAGGTAAGTGGTTAAATCATGAAGATGAATTAGAAATATATGGGATTTATACCTAACATGTGTTTAAGCATGAATTGATATTATAAGGTTATGTTAAACTAAGCTTTTGGAAACCTAGTTTTGATTATGGTAAATTATGATGAAATTAGAATTATATGTGTTATTGTTATGATTAAATCATGTCAAGAATTTATGGCTAAATTATGGCTACGTGTGTAGAAGAATTCATGTTGGTGATGTTGATCATGATTATGTATGTCAAGTTAAGGAGTGTTTGGAACAAGCTTATTAAGTGCTTAATTTAGCAAGATAGCTTATGGACCTGATGAAAAATGATCTTTACATGTTATATAAGCTGTAAAATAAGTTTGATTATAAGTGGAATAGCTTATCATGATTTTTGGGTCGTTTTGGACACGTTACAAGTTTAGATCAGCTTGCTGAATTGACTATTGCGCAGATTTCGTAGGGCTGTGGAAACCAGAATGTTCGTCGGATTAAGATGAGGTCTAAACGAAAGTTGTAGCTCTCTGAGTCTACTTTAATTTTTATTCTTTAAGTTTTGTCTCGTTTGGAAGTTAAATTGGTGTAAAGTGCAAAATACAGCAGCAACCCAGGAAATTCTGCACTTAAAGTGTTTTTGTAAATGTGTGCTTGATGATGAAAAAGCGCCTTAAGTGATCATGTTTAAGTTGTTTAGACTCAATACATGTTAGATAAATGTGTTAGCAAGTTCTAATAGTATTAGAATGGTTATCATGTGAGTAGGTGCTCGTGGAAAGCTTACGGAAGGTTAAACAAGACCTAGAGGTGAGTAACGGTTCATTAGCTTTATGTTACTAGATTCAACATGACGATAGAACTTGTGCAAGGTTTCGAAGATAGCCGAAACAAACCATGAATAGTATGCTCACAAGAATCATGATTTGACAAGTTTAGAGTTCCCAAGAAACGCACCAAAAGTCAAGTAGCGTGCCTAAGAAGTGCACGATGTAGAACTCCGATAGTAGCATCCTAAGTGGATGACACGTGCTTTTATAATAGCATCCTAAGTGGATTACCAAGCGTCCTATGTGGATGACCCGTGCTTGAAAAGCATTTACGTTCTAAGTGGACGACCCAAATCAGAAAAGCACGTATAATAAATTTAGAAGCCGTTAGAAGAGTACTCGTTGGCTAGGGAGGTTATCACTCATAACAAGACGACTAAGCATCGTCTAGTCAGAATGCACGTGCTCAGATATCATGTATGATTAAGAATTCATAATAAGTCTCAGACTCATGTACAAGTAGTAAGACGACTATTAGTCGTACCAATTATAGCATTTGAAATACGTTTATGTTCAGAATTACAAGTGTCAATTCAGATATATCTCTAGATTCTAGAACTATGCTTATACACCCATGCAGAAGCTCAAATAGATTATAGCTCATGTTTGAGATTCAGATTTAGATATAGACTCACACCCGTTTACTCACTAAGTCATTAGGACTTACCGTTCTCAGTTTCCATGTTTTGCAGGTTAAGTCTTAACGACGTTGGGGCTTGTAGATTAAGAAGACGAGTTAGGAGATCGGCAATGCTCGTGTATATAGGTGACGAGCATCTCAAGCATACTTTGTTATTCAGCTTGTTAATGCCCCAGAACTTTATGATTAAGTGTCAGAATTGTATGTCATGTTTTGATATTAACGTGTGAATATGTATAACCTGTAATTGAAAATGGGTCAAAATAGGGGTGTTTGGGTTAACACCAGCACTCATAGTTTACACTTCCGCATATCAAATTTAAGTACCACGTTTATGTATTTTATAGTTAAGATGTGTTTAATCCAGATTTTTGGTTTAATGGTTTTCACGAGTACAGATTGATACGGTGTATAGGATAGACATTATACGGCGTATCCAAAAAAAATCATGTTAGACACGGGCGTTACATCGACACCATTTGAGCATTTATTGAAGAAAACAGAAGTCAAAGTCAATCCCGGGAAAAGACATGGGGGTGAGCTTGGAAAAACGAACACAAAACCAAAATTACCATTTTACCCTCAATCCCAAAACCAAAATTACCATTTTACCCTCGATCCAAAAAACCCAATTTCAAAACCACTCCCTAATTTGAATTTCAAATAATTTCTAAAACATTTTTTTGTAAAATCTAAAATACATTCTTAATAAACATAAAAATTATTTTTTGCTAAAAATTTGTCCTTTTGTTAATTTTAATTTTACTTAAAAAAACTAAAATCACTTTTTTTACAAATAAATTTTACTAAACCTTTATTATACTTGTTTTTTAAATAATTCTGTTTTATATATAATATATATAGTATATAATATATATATATATATATATATATATTATTAATTATGTATATATATATATACTTAGTATATATATATATATATATATATATATATATATATAATATATTTAAACTAAGCCTTTTTAAAAACTTAAACTAAATCCTAAACTATTAAAACCAATCAAAACCCCAACCGATCCTAATACCGAAAGGCCCATTATACCCCACTTTTCATTAACAGCCCAAGTCCATCACAAACTTTTTTAATATAAACCCAGCTTTTTAAACCCGCCAGTTCACTCATTTTGATTTTGGCGACAAAACAGGGTCTTCCTAATCTCTTTCAGTCTTCCAGCTCACCTCCCCCCCCCCCCAAAGCTAGCAGTGCCAAGGGATCATCACAATGGCTCCATTTCCACCTTGGCCAAGTCCAATTAACGGCACCAATCAATATGGGCTTGTTAATTAAAGAAATGGGCACAGAAAAGGTCAAATGGGTGAGAACTGAGAAATGACTCATACAGCACAAGGATGGATAGAAGCATTTTATCTCTCAAAACAAGCACAAATGCTCATTTCACTCAACAACAGAAGCACAACAAGAAACGACAAACAGAGATGATAAACCCTAATTGGCTAGATACAAATAGAAAGATGTGCCATTTATAAGGCAGGTAGGAGTAGAGTGAAAATAGGAAGGAAATTAGGAGTAGTTTTATTGTTTAGCATTAGTATACTCTAGCTTATGTTTTAGTTTTTATTTTAAGTTTTCAGCCTTGTACTTTCTTCACTTAAATAAATTTCAAGTTTTCTTTTATTATTGTCTTAAGTTAATTTATATTGCCATTTAATGTTTTTTACTTTAAAATATGTTTTTTAATGTTCTTTTTACTATTCTATAGCTCACATAAGCTTATATAGCTTTTGTGAGTCTTTTGAGTTCCTTTAAACTATTTTATTTCATTTAACTCAAGTTTCGTATAAGAAAAAAAATAAAAAATAAGTTTTTTACTATTAGCTTATTCTATTGCTTTATTTTCAGCTTATGTTGCTTATTTAATCATTATAAACCTTATTCTATATCCGTCTTTCAATTTTATAGCTTAAAACTGCTTTTCTATTTTAAAAATCTACACAGCACACCCTTTAGGAGGTGTTTGGCACAACCCTTATTTTTAGCTTAGACCTGCTTTTACCCATTAACCCATAATTAGATTAGCTTAAGATTAAGATAAGTGTTAGTTTTAAATTAAATTGATGCATTTAAAGTAAGTTTTAAGCTTTTTAGTTAGTTTACAAAAGATTTTAAGTTTCAACTGCCAAAATCAAGTAGCATAGTTAATATCTAGTTTAGGCCTTTAAAGTTGTTATCTTTGCATAGTTCATTGTAGGTTAATATAGTTAGTCATAATCTGATACCATAGCTTTATTAGTCAAAAAACCCATTTTTGACCCATTTTACCAAACTGCATAACCATCACACATTGTCCAAATCAGCTCATGTCTTTTATTTTTAATAAGCTCATTACAAGCCCTTATATCCTGAAATTTGATATACTTGTTATTTGGTTGGTAGTCTAACCATTTTGCATTTTTTTCAATTTTTATTTTAGCTTTTAGACAGCTTTTCATTAGCTCAAAATTGGCCTAGTAGGCTATTTTTCAAGTTTTAAAAAGATCATAACTATGCTTATCTGTCAGTTTACTTAGGCCCTTTTCTTAGCTTAAAACTTATCCAAAAACCACCAATTTGGTTTTATGAGTAGATTAGTTGCCCTAGTGTCTCTGTTAATGCTTATTATAGCTTTTGCTTTTCTCTAAATAGCTTTTTAGGACTGCTTAATATAGCCTAGTAGGCTGTTTTTGCACTCAACAGCCTCTTAGCTTTTTGGCTTATATTTATGCTTATTTGCTTAATCTAGCCTGCTTATTCAGTACCTGTAGCTTATTTAGGACAAGTTTAGTTGAGGCTTAACTTATTTAATCTGTTGATATAAGTAATGTCTAAAAACATTATTAATATTTTTCAACATCTCTATGTTTTGATAATCACAAAATATAAACTCACTATACTAGAGATTAATCACTTAAAGTATGAATAAACAAAGTGTTTATTGCATTCTATGATCAAAGGACATTTTTCTTAAAAACTAAACTTTTTATAAAATGTCACAAAACATTTTATATCTTTTACAAATTATTTTTGGAATTAAAAGAATATATTTTAATCATTATAAATATATGAATTCAAATTTTTAACCAAAAATGACAAAAATAATCCAGAAAAACCTTCCTCACAAAAGGACAAAGAAGTCCAACGTTCTGGAGGGGGCGGCCCCCTTAATTCACTAGGCGGCCCCATTAATTTTAAGGGGACCGGCCACGCTCCAGAACAATATTTTTTTCCTATAAATACTAGTTCATTTCACATATTTTTCTCAACTTTTGCATCCTAAAACTTTTTGATCCAGATCTCCATTTTTACTTCAATCTACCAAGACAAGAAGTATTACACTAAGAATATAGTATCCACTACTAGGTTCCTAGAATTATTACATATGGACCTATTTGGTCCATCCGCTGTGCGGAGCTATGGAGGAAACCGTTATTCCTTAGTAATAGTAGACGACTATTCACCATACACGTGGACTAGGTTCCTAAGTGATAAGACCGAGGCCTTTGAGAAATTTGAAATATTTAGTAAAATGATTCAAAATAAATTAGGATGTTCCATAGTATCTATTAGGACGGACCACGGTAGAGAATTTGATAACGAAGTAAAATTCGGAAAATATTGTGATTTAAATGGAATATCTCACAATTTCTCCGCTCCTCGTACTCCCCAATCAAATGGCGTAGTAGAAAGAAAGAATAGGTCACTTCAAGAAATGAGTAGAACAATGCTAAATGAACAATCCATCCCACAAAAATTTTGGTGCCACGTCATAGATACATCAACATATATACTTAATAGAGTATGAATTAGGAGAATATTAGGAAAAACTCCCTATGAGTTATTAAGAGGTAGAAAACCTAACTTAAGCTATTTTAGAGTATTTGGAAGTAAATGCTATATTTTGAACACTAGGGATTACCTTACTAAGTTCGACCCAAAATCATACGAAGGAATATTTCTAGGCTACTCGCAAAATAGTAAAGCATATATAATACTTAACAAACACACTATAAAAGTAGAAGAATCATTAAATGTAACATTTGATGAAACACCACCACCTCCTAAAACATTACCTTTAGAAGATGATGACTTAG
>LBNU01027042.1:4805-19504 GCA_014162995.1 Artemisia annua | reverse complement strand
AAAAAAAAAAAAAAAAAAAAAAAAAAAAAAAAAAAAAAAAAAAAAAAAAAAAAAAAAAAAAAAAAAAAAAAAAGGAGTCCAGTTGGTCCAATATCTTAAACAATGCGCTTTGTCTTTTTGTTTGAGCTCTTGTTGTGGTTTGGTGTTAATAGCGTTGCCTGCATATCTTCCACGGCTACCAAAAGTACCTATTAGTCTATTACCCAATCCGAGTGACCCAGCATATATTTCACCTATGTTATGGTGTGTCGATGTGTTTGCACGCGCGGGGCTTAGACTTAAAATTTTAATTAAGTATTAATTTTGCATATTTGTTATGATATGTGTTGTGTGACATTTTCAGTTATAATAGTCATAAGTATTCTTGTTTGCCAGTTGGATGTCACGTGGCAAAAAGGAAATGCTATTTTGAATATAAATTCGATTATCTAAATTCGACCATGATTGTAGCTTTTTATTCAGAACATGTTATAGTTTTTGACATTTTAGTTGTGTCTTGTATATGTAGTTGATGCAGTAATTAGAACCTAGTCACCTACTAAAACTTTCAAACTACAGAGACATTTGCTCATTTGCTTGAACCCACTCGATTGATTTCTTTTGCTTGAGTTTGTGATAACCACCATAAAAACGCACTTTTAGTAGTGTAGAAATGATCTACCACAAGAAATCGTAAAACACAAAAATGAAACAACAACAAACACTTGCGTTAGTGGTGAGGCTACAGCTGCCTATGTATTTTATTTTGAATAATTTGTGAAATCAAGCAGAAAAAAAATAAACTACCTACCTCTATGATTATATATGGTAATTATACATATGAGTTTATGAGAACTTGATTCTCCACCGAATTAGAACTTATGGCATAACAACTGATTAAGTAAACCTTTGCACAATACCTCAATCTTGTGGTTAGAAATGACATAATCGTTCTTGCTTATATGGGGAAATATGTATTTCTTATGATTTCTTGCTTGAATGAGCGTGGCTTCAATTACTGCATACACGCCTTTATTTGAGGAGCCGTCATCAAATGATTTTATCATCTTTCCTATACAAAGCATGCACCACTGATCAGGAGTAAATAAAAAAGGTTTTGAACTACAGATGCTTCTTTAGAAAAATTGTGTTGTTCTTGTTCTATTACTTTTTTAAATCTTTGAATAATTAAATTTCTCAAACATTAAAAAAGCCTCATTTTTAATGAAAAGAGAAAGCCAGGCCAAATACTATTTCGTGTACTGGGATTGAGCGCGTGACACAGTTTCTCAGTTCACTTTCGATAAGTTGCCAGAGCAACCTCTAAATAAGTTTCGACATTATTATGGGGTGTTTGGGCTTGTTGGGTAAAGCAGCAAATATTTGTTTAAACTCGCTTATAATTGCATAAAATGTAATAATATTTGGACTTGTTTAAGCTATATACAATAAGTTGTTTTTTAGCTTATTGCTTATCTTACCCATTTAACTTCAAACAAAGATGCAGAAGGGAGCTTTAATGTTGCATCTCGTCTTCGACACTTCCTCTTTTAAGAAATTATTTGTGGTTGTTAATCTCTCCCAAACCACCGACCCTTTTTTCGCTTTCACTTGTGAGTGCCCCCAACTTACAGTCCCACTTTGTTGAGTCGTGCCATGTGGAAAGCGGACACCGTATCTTCAAGAAAGTCATCCTCATTCTCACAGTCCTGCGGGAAAACCACGAAGTTATTAGAATATTTATACTACTGAATAGCTAGAAGAGGCACATGTCAAATAGGTTAATTAGTTAAGAAAGAATAAAAGTCGCTTAAAGTCTAATCTCCGTGCATATAAGCTTCTTGTTGTTTCTATCTGTAATCATAATTGAGCCCCTATTCACTTGTAAATATTAAAACTGGAAAGAAGCGTTTGAAGTCAACTTGACCCAACTAGCCTATTGTGACCTCAAACTCGTTTCAACCCATACAAAAAAGTTACTGATTTTAACCCGGACCAATTTGGCCTATTACCTTACCCACCCACATATCTTTCCACTTCTACACTCCACGCACTGTTCTATCTGTATCTCTGCTCAGGTTGATGACAAAAACCCAGCACAAAAACCTTGCTAATCTATCACATTTACTAAACAATAATAGAAAATTTCAGTATGCTATGCTTTTGACAACATCATTTCAATCATCCATATCCATAAATAAGCTAATGTACCCTAACAATACGAAAATATGCTAATGGAATATTTGGATAAAAAGTTTTTTGGGTCAACGCAAACTGTTTCAGTTCAGGAAAATGACCCATTTTAAGATGTCGTCCAAAAACTAAAGATTATCTATTACTGATTAATGCACATAATAATGATTAAAATGATACCAGGCGATCTTCAACCATCAAAGAAGGAATCTTATTTGCAGGCTCTTTAAAAGATAAGATTCCAAAATCATACATAAAAAGTATACATAATAATAAGAAACCCTGGAGTGAGCTTTAGTTGAGAGAGAAAAACAAAGGTCTAACTCACCCCGATCCATTGACTGGAAGAGGCATGAACGACAAAAACTATCGTGGTGTCATCAGTACACTAATCTCAAACTCCATGACCAACTCTTTAGCATTCGGGACAGACCCAATAATTAAAATATCAAGGCTTAACAAAGTCAGTTTTATAATTGATTATGGTTGAAATACAAAAGTCCACAAATTTCCAATACAAACTCATGATTCAAGTATCCAAACAAATTAACGCAGCAAATATCTATCATGTACCCCCAAGAACTTCGATATTACAATAGAAAGCATACGTTTATAATATGAGAATTCAATTCAATCCTAAGAAATATAATAATGAACACATATGACGTGATGATGACAGTAGACACATGTGTTCATTCACATGCATTCTTTTTGTAAAGAAAATGTTAAATACAGCTTTCTATTCTTCATATTAAAACAAATTGATAAGTCAAGAGAGAGTTATACCACATGTAGAAATGAAGCTTTAGATTGGTAATTTGATATTGGTGTAGAATCGCTGAAAGGGGATTGAGAATTCATAATCCTTGCTCCCTCTATGCGATACCACTGGCATTCAGAAACACTGAATGGAGCTGAGGAGGTACTGTTGGTGCAAGCGCCTGTAATAGGTAACCATTTCTCTTTTCTTTGATCCTGTGGAGGCCACTTCTCTTCCTCAAGAAACTGGCTAGGTCTCATATTATATTTTGGCCCATCAAGTGTAAGCGCTCGGTACGCGTGTGCGGCCTTCACAGTTGTTTTGTGTGCCTTCAGGAATGCCTATGCAAATAAGAAAATGTTAACTAAGACAGCCAATAGTATTATTTCTATATCGCACTCAATATATCCATACACATAGAAGCTTCAAATGCAAAGTACCTTGAGAAGTTGAATGTGGTTGTCGGTTGCAACTCATGTGCGAACTTCTGCCCAAACTCAATCGCTGAACATTTATATTAATGTTCATATCATTTGACCATTTAATCAATCCCTGCGAATCCATGGTTACAGTTCAAGTTACTAACTTTAATTAGTTTTATGCATGCACCACCACCATTACATCATTATATTTTCATACTCATTTCCACACAAAATTTGATTATTTTATGGGATCTGCGTGTTAACCCTAACCACCTTTGTTGCATATATTCCTACTCTTACTCCTAACGATCACCTAGAATCTGTAATTGACCGTATATAATCATATGATTCATATCCAGTTTCATTGTACCCACATTAACCAAGCTATCAATTAAAAATGCATCCAGGACCCAAAGAAATGTAAGTGACTTAAACGCAGCAGCTATATGGTAGTGGAGCTATACTGTAAGAGGGGTGAAAACATCAATGTTATTACCTGAATGCTTTTACTGGTTGTCAGTCGCGACCATATTCACTCTCTATAAATCACCCGTTGTAAATGCTTCTGTGCAAGACTCGTCTAAAACATAACTTCCTCAATGATTTTTATTATTTTTGACGCATGAAGTTTTAATTGTATGTTACTTATGTATTTTGGATTGTATAATTTATGTATTATGTAATTTTTTTATTAATAGTTTTGGTGCTATTATTACACTTATTTGTATTTTTGAATGTTATTTTTAGTATTTATAGATTCGAATTTAGACATTTACGAATATTATATTTTACCAAGGTGAAGCTCTTTTACCCAAAAAAAAAAAAAAAAAAAAAAAAAAAAAAACCCTTAGAACTAATTATGTTGTTTAAACGTAACCAAATAGATATATTTTACCTTATTTTGGAGCATATTGTCCCAGGCCTGCCACTCAACGTATATCTGATGCAGAATTTTAACAAATCTAGAGGAATGTAGAAGATTATGCTATAGATTCAAATCACTCCTGCCCTCCCCATCCTATTCCATGAATTCTTGCAAAGTCACAGTTTGCATAGATGGTGATCAGTGTAAAAATCTTCAATAAATGATATTGTTACGATACTACCCAATATTTTAGAATTGGAAGTTTAAAAGTTTAGAAAGTTCTAATAAATGAAAATTCAATTTCCACAAAAGCTTACCAGCTGTGCTATGCAAAAGGCTGTCAGGAGCAGAAGACCAGGAAGTTCAACGTATGACCAACTCCTTGACCTAGTGACGAAAATAAGGGCCTGACTCACAATGCTAACTTGGAGGTAAAGAGCTGCTGTAAACTCATAGTCATTGTTTCTTATCGATTTTACATCAAACCTTTCCTAAATCCCCAATATAAAAGTACCAGTTAATTCAGTAAATTACAGATGAACATTGTGAAATAAGAATATGTAACCGTTTGTCTTACTGTGAAAAATCGGATTCTTGAGCTAGCCAGAAGAAAACAACTGTCATGACAGCTAAGTAACTGCCAAAAACAACCCCTGTGAGAAAGATTTCCTTTAACTTCCATGAATCTGGCGTAGGGGAAGGCTTTACCTTGTCCTTCGATATCGTCATGATGGTTCCATCATTGAGAATGGCAATGATTTGAACCATTAAAGGCGAGAAATCAAATTGCCAGATAAGAGCAATTAGCATGAAACCGAGCACAACACGAATGGTAATGGATACATCATAGATGGTTTAATTCTTTATCCTCTAAAAAATAGCTCTGCTAGTAAGTACTGCACTGATGATGACAGTTAGTCTTGGCTCAGTCAGGACAATATCGGATGCACCCCGAGCTGCATCAGTGGCATCAGCAACCGCAATACCGATATCAGCCCTATTTAGTGTCAGGGCATCATTCACACCATCTCCGGTCATCCCACATATATGTTTTCTCTCCTGTAGCTTCTTCNATATATATATATATATATATATATATATATATATATATATATATATATATATATATATATATATATATATATATATATATATATATATATATATAGTGGAGCGTTCAAATGAGAAATCAAATTTATGTGAGAACGCGAGAAGAGATCTGGACCATTGGATCAAATTAATGTCATCTTAAGATCAATTGGGCGGAATGGCATTTTCGTAAATTTTGCCCCAAGATTATAGGGGTCTAACTGAAATATTGTCATTTGCTTCCCACCCCAAAAAAAATATCTTGATTTCTCTCTCTCCATAAACAAAACACACACAAACACACGCAGACACCGACCACACCTCATCTTCATCTCGCATTCTCGCCGATTATTAATAACACTTCAGCTTCATCTTGCCGGTTATTAATAACACCACCAACCACCACTCTGTTCGCCACCGTCCGCCACCACAATTATCACCAATCACCACCATCCTCCATCGATCATCATCATCATCAGTAAGTGCGAATTAAGCTTTTGATTCATAATATCTTTTGATTCAATGAGTATAGATAAATTATTTTTTTGTTCTATATATTTAGTAATTACTTATATATTTTATAAATTGAAGATATAGATCTAGATGAATGTGTCTTTCAAGATTTAGGATTTAATTTTCACATGTGCAGAAGTTGTTTGAATTTAATTTTCACATGTGAGCAATTTGTTCGAATTTAATTTTCAAGGCGAATAAAGTTTATTCGAATGTTTGATCTAGATAAATTCTTTTCCATGCTTTATATGTTTTATGTTAGCTATTAGTTATGTTGATGTGTAATTTAGATGATTATGTATACTTGATGAAGAAATTGAAAGTTGAACTTGTTTTTTTCTCGTTGTGTCAATGCACACTAGGTGTTCGTTGAAATGTTAGTTTTCTTTACATTATTATAGTCAAGGAGACCATAATCCTAATATAGTCCCTATATTATGATCAACAATTGGAAAAAATTAAGATCGTCATGAATCTGAATATAGTCCTTGGTTGCATAGCGCAAGTTTCCTCAGTGACGTCAAACGAGACACCAAATACTTCAGGCCTAGTTTCAAGTTTCCCGTAAGATGTAGTAGGGTATCTGAATTGCTGATGATCGGTGTCATTGCTGTTGTAAGCTTGAAGTGAATATGAGTGTTGCTACTAGTTGATGTAGACGCCATGATGATACATAAGGTAATAGACAGAGTTGTGGTATATATATAGACTTTCGAGTTTAGAGGGCACATAGCATCCACAAAGGGACGTGTGAGGCTCCACTACTCAATGTACTTACAGTCTCGAAAGCGTTTTATATTCATTGGAATGACACCGAGGAGTGTGGATATTATCGCAAACAGAATAAGCGCGTTAATTCCAAATGATTGAGTTAAACACTTAGACTATATACAAGACTAATAAGGTTGTATCCTTTTAGGTCTCAAGAAGAAGAATAATATTCTTCCATAGTTCCGTGCTCTCTTATATAAGCCTAGCTCTTTTGGTATATTTTACTCGTCTAAATCTTTTTTTTTAGTACTTACTTATTATAACAATCTTTTGTCAGTGGTTTTTCTGCAAGGAGTCCCTTTACCCTCGGGTAGGGCGGTGACTGTCTACATCCCACCTCCCCCATACCCCACTCCGGCGGGATTGGGTATTGTTGTTCTTGCTATTACTATAACAATCTCTTTCCACCCCTTTCAAGTGTTTATCCATAGTCTCGTCAATTTACGTGTTTAACATAGCATGCCGGAAGCATATGCCATAGTATAACATGTCTTCTGCTGGTTCATCCATAATCAAAGCAAAGAGATGGAACATGTCACTGGTTCTATATGTCATCCTATTGAAATAGTGAGATTTCTGTTCCATTTCTATATTAAGTTATGTGCAAGTTACTGTGTCAACTTTGCTTTAATTATGTTTATAGATTATAGACACTTCTTTTTGCAAGGCCTGCCATATTTTTCCATTTCTTAGATTCTTATATGTTCTTGAACACATGATGACTTATAACCTGAGACCCGTGTCTTGATCCTCTATTCCTTTTACGTGTTCACATACCTTTGTATTTTCTTGGACACACATTACGTTTTTTTTCCTGCATAGGCTATTAGGTAGTTGCCTAAGCTTTCTTTTGATAACCATAAACCCCAATAATGGGAGGTAGCTTACTTTTGTAGACACCCCTCCCATCCACCTCTTCACTTATTGTGTCCTGACATTCTTGACTATCTTTTAATAAATCTCACAGGTTGGGATGTACAGAGTGACATTTTATAGTTTGTATAGATTTTTGTTAAGAAGTCTATTCTTGCTGTTCATCAGCAATCTGCGTGCTACAACACTTGGTTTTTCTTTTCTAGGTTACATGAAATTTCTTGAATTTACAATTGCGTACCTAAGATAGATGTGCCTACATGCCTATTCTGTGTGTTTATGCTTGTTAGTCTAAATACACACAAATAGCACATCAATTAATAAACCAGCTCTTCATAACACAGAACATACATCTATATAGAAAAAAAGATATCACTACGTACCTTATAGCAATTGAAGCAGGAAAAATAAACCCAATGCAAACAGCAGTAGTTGCTCCTGTAAACTGGAAAGCATCCCAAACACTTGGTATGAAATTAGCACCCAAGTATATGACCAAAAGTAGACATGCACTAATGCTAGCAAACCGCTTGTTGTCTGATTTCAAAGGTATCAGAGATGAGCCAAAGAAAAGCCCATCTGCATTAAGGCGTAGAGCATAGAATACCAATGGGAAAACGAGCATTAGGTGTAGGGCGTAGCTGACACGAACTATGTCATTAAGCTCAATACTAAAAGGAACACCTAAATTAGTCTCAAAGTTTGACAATATATCTCCCATTGTGGAGTCACCAAAGAGTACAAATCCGAAAAAACTAGTCATTATGTACACGAATTAGAACACGTTACTAGTTGACCAAACAAATGGACGTACATGTTTTTATTAATACATAAAATAATTTTCATCAAATCTTCATTTTTATACAGTATAAGCGTGTTTTACTTCTTTGGTTACTTATGCGACGGTTACTTTGATAAATTTGTTTTTACTGCTAACTAGTTATTACTGTAGCTGGCTAAATTCCAGTTTTGGTTTTGATGTAAGTTTGCGATACTTTTGGATTGACCTTTTTGTATGGTCACTGTTGCTTTTAAATTGATGTTTATACGCCTTGTTCTCACTCTTCTATGAATGATTGGTTTACAACTGAAATTTGTATCACCGATCACATGATTAAAATAACATTGGATAAATTTGTCATGGTTTTAAGTTGATGATCTGATGGTAAGAAAACGAGCAGTCAATGATTGGATCTAGTTTTAAGTGGTTAGATAATGATATTATGTGTCTGTTTCTGTAGTTGACAAGACTAATAAAGTAATAAGAAAGTAAACTAACTAAACTAAATATCAAATGTAACGACAACCACAAGACTAGTGAGCATTTAGAATTGATAACTTGTTTCGCAAGGAGCATTTAGCATTTTGTGTGTTATATAAAATATCAATCATCTTAGTATACTGTGAAATAGCATTAAGTAATAGTACAGGAACAAAGTAATGACATGCGTACTGTCAAACCAAACAATAAGTGGCTTAACCCGTGTTTATTATGACAATAAATTTACTGTCAAACCAAACAATAAGTTTTTTATGACAAACATGTATCTAACTGTTGCTTTTTTGGTTCATGACATTGCAGTGTGAGAATAGCCATATAGCATGCTCCTCGTGTTGCACCAAGATGGAGAGATCAGAGTGTCCTTATTGCAAGAAGATTGGTTCTAAAAGCAACCAATGTCGAGGTCTTGAGAAGTTCATCAAATCAATCCGGATATATTGCAAAAATGCTATGTATGGTTGCAAAAAAATACTGCCTTACAGTAAGAAGAGTGAGCATGAACAGATGTGTCCCCAAGCCTTATGCAATTGCCCTTACCCGTCATCTGAGTTTGAGGAGGAGGCAGAAGAAGGGGACGGGGAGGTGCTTGGAAAGGATGATGATGATAATTTACTTGGAACGCTACAGGTGGTGTTGAATGATCCCAACGTATTGGATTGCTCGATTTGTTTTGAACCATTGTCCACCCCCATCTACTAGGTATTGCATCTCTCTTTAATATTTTAATATCAAAGAAACAATACGAAATATGCAGCTTATGAAAATCTGCATGAAGTGTTTGGATGGATAAACTGAAAAGCAAATAAGCATAAAATTATCAAGTGGTGTAGCTGACAAGGATATACCATGTATCTGTTCATTAACACATCCTTACAAGCATTTTTTAACAATGGAAAGTAACAGTTACGTATTGTTGGTATTGCGGAGGTGTGTTTGGAATTGCCACCTTGGATAATCATTTTATACTAGCTGCAACATACATGATTTCGTAAAGAATTGCCTATCTACCTTTGTAAAACAGTAACTTTTTTAGTAGCATTTCACAAAAAAAGGCTCTTTTTCTTTTTTGCACGTATGTCATTTTTGATCATTCTATCTGATTATGAAGTTATTACATTTCATAACACATCCAAACACAACTTTCAACGGCTTGTTCTATAGTTATATCACTCCTATTTGTCTGATAGTGTCTATATAAATATCACATAATCACTCTATAAAACACATCTGATATATTTCAGGTACCACGTACCTCGTTCCTGGTTAAAACCAAGAGGAAACTTGATGGTTGTTTTCGAAGATTTTCATTAGTGAAAAGATCAGTTTACAGTGTGTGTGCCGATATATACGAGTGGCAGCCTTCATTGATGAATTATCAGCTGCAAGCTTCTGGTAAAGTGACTAAACCATTGAGGCCCAAAGCACACCTTTCATGTAGCCCGGGTCAAAAGATATCTTCCATCAAATTTGCTAGCTTTGGCACCCCATGAGGGTGTGGTACTTACCGTGAGGGTGGCTGCCATGCTCACTCTTATGACGCCTTCAATAAGGTACTTGCTCTTTATAGCTGACTTACAAATTTGTAAATAAGACCCACAATCACATAAATTTCTTTTCTATTATCATAAAAAAAATAGGAAGTTGCAAAATATAAAGGCTGATAATGTCCTTCTGAATATTTTACAGTTATGTGTTGGACAACAATCATGCATAGTACCTGTAACACCTGAGATATTTGGAGGTGATCCTTGCCCGAAAGTAATGAACAAACTTTCAGTTGAAGCAATTTGCAGCTAATGACGATTTAAAAAACAAGGCAATTCGGGTTGAATTTATTTCAAATTTTTATACTTTATTTAAAATTTTACCAACATATTCTGTTGCTCAGAATACCCGTTATGTATATGATGGCCATTTGCCAAAGGTGAAGTTGTACAGATATGCAGCACCCCGTTATGGTTCAAATGCATCTGTCATATATACAGACATTGAAGATTGGTGTATATAATGTTCGCTTGCGAGCGAATGTAATATTATTAGGAAAGCACGTTGCGACTTGTGATTGAGTCCATGAGCTGATGCATTATTTTGGTTGTGCGAAGTGAAATTGTAAAAGCTTCTGGCTTTTGTACTATGTAGAAGCAATTTTTTATTGCTTTGTCATTGTAAAAACAATTGAAGATGATAATATCATATCAAGTTTCTGAAAGTTATTCTGCTTTACAATTTGGATTACCTTTTGAGTCTTATTGTTGAAATTTGTATTCACCAGTAATATTTATGAACATCCCATTTAAACTTATTTAACAGCACAATTAGTTGGCATCAATTGACTAGTGACAATCAACCGTCTAGCGCTGTTTGATCCCGGTTCCTGACAATCAGCATTATGAATCGTCTACGTGAGCATTCTGATTATACCAATTTGTCAAAATTCCTAATGCTTATGAACAGTTATATTACATGTCATTTACCGTAATCATCTGCATGTGCAGTAATGTTGAATGTAATGTCTAGCTAATCAATTCAATGAGAAGTAATCATAACATGCCTTTGAATCATCTACAGGTTCAAGCAGTAGTATTTAGGTAATTTCTTTGGCATATTTACCGTTGGTCTTACTACTCGTAACATTATACTAAGATTTCCTCAATCATCTATATCAGCCACCACATTCCAAAATCACAACATGAATAAACACTATGTTTAACTCAAAACAAAATTAAATTTGAACCCTGAACCTGAGTTTTTATTTATGGATTGAACAGCTATAATTTTTTTAGCACAAAGTCAAACCTGCATGAAAATACATATCAAGACAATAGAACTAACCAAAATACCAAACATCTGAGGAAAGATCACATTACTAATGAAGAATAGACCTAAAGGAAAGATCACATTTATCCAGTCCATTGTAAAATCAACTAATGACCAACATTAACAAAGATGTTAGGAAAGCTTGATCCACGTCACTACAAGATTCCACTAAAATCCAATCATTTCATAACGCTTAAACAGATATGCTCAAAGTCATCAAATGCAACCATTAAAAAAGGTCACGTCATTGATGAAGATTAACATGTTTTATTGTTTTGCTTGAGAAAAAGAAGACAAAAAGAGCAGTTAGACCTTGGCGTTATGTTCAGGTCTGTGACTGAACTCAAAGTCAATATGAACAAACGCTCTCTCAACTTCTAGCAGCTGCTCAAGCTTTTCTTGTAGCAATTCGCCAATATTATGAGCTTTGTTGAGCAGCATATCCTCTGGCAACACAATGTCTACCTCCACAAAGTAATGAGAACCAAATGTGTATGCTCTCACCGTGTCAATATGCTTTATTTCCTCATGGTGGTTCCATATTAGATACGTCAACTTTGCTAAAAAGTCTGGTGGAGCACTTCTCCCTATTAACTGTTTCACGTTCTCCATAACCGTCCTCGCCAATGTGCTGATTGTATAAAGTACTATCTGCAACCAACCAATATTCATTAGTTGAAAAACCAGATAACAAAAACCAATTTAACTTGTTATGTGTTTGTTTGTTTAGTACGTTATACTCACGACTATAGCCCCTAACGGATCAATCCACCACTTGTAGCGAACAGCTAAAACAGTTGAGGCCAATCCAACATAATTGGTGACAACTAGTATTCTGACATAAGCAGTATCAAGTTGCATACTAGTTATACTATAGGCACGTTTCTATTTTTGCTCGTAAGGAACAGACCAAATGGGTTAGAACGGATCAAAGGTTGCCCAACCAGTAACTATTCTTAAAAATTTAGAACTTTGGAGAGGAAGGCGTTCAATACATCATTCTTATCCAACTTCAGTTTTAACTATCTAATATAAGATTGTCAATTTGAGAAAACTTAAAAACATAATTATTGGACAGTAGCCTAAAACTTCATTACTTAATGATATTCTTCACTCGTGAAGATACTTTTACTATACTTAAACATCTAATAACCTCAAAACTTCATTACTTAATGATATTCTTCACTCGTGAAGATAATTTTACTATACTTAAACCTCTAATAACCTCAAAACTGTTGAAACATGGATAGTAATATAAGTATTTAATTTAAATCTTCTCAGTTACATATATTATGTCCAATTGTATAACTTAGCATATTGAATTTAAATTAAGAGAGACTAAATGATTAATAATCAAAAAAGAAGACATGCCTACATCATCACCGATAGAGCATGTAGATTTGCAAAATCGCACAATTTAACTAAAAAGATGTAATTTAAATTATAGTGACAACTCATTTATACAACTGATAGTTATGCAAGTGAAGAACCCATAAAGTCTATTGACTTTTTTTCCGTTCTGCCTTTCTCTGAATGAGAGAGCAGATTCCATAAGTTATCATCTATGTTTGACTATTTGTTCTGGATATGCTCGTTGCTAACAAACTAAGTCTCAATCTGAGGTGTAGTTTGATTGTTTTGAGATAAAAATAACTTTTTGAATTAATGATATGGTATTAATAGGGAGCTAGCAGAATAGAAAACTTGGTAAGCCTAAAGAAACAATACTTAGGATCACGGAAGGAAGAATCTTGGCGAAATTCCAATCATGTTATTCAAATAGCTTTTCGTTCAAGTCAATAAACAACAAAAAGCAAACATACTCACTCGTTATCATGCCTACCCACTATAGAGGCTCGTATAAGTAAGAATATCCACCAACTCCTGAGAAAAATAAAAGTAAAAGTTTGTTACCGAGACTATTAACATAGTTATCAAAAGTGTGGGAAACTAGAAGGGGGGGTTGAATAGTTTTACGTCCGTTTTAAAATTTATGAAAAACAAGTTTGTTTTAAAAACTTCGATTCTAGTTTATGTGAATTCAAGACTTGCACTATATGAACAACTATATATTGCTAACTAACTAAGCTAATATAATGTAAATAAATAAGTAATGAATGAGAAGAGTTAGAAAGATCAAACCACAACACAAGGATTTATAGTGGTTCGGCTACAAGGACACCTTCCTTGTTCCTACTCCACTCCCCGAGTCACCTACTCGAGAGTTTTCTTCACTATGTCAACAAACTCCCTTATGGCGGAGAAAACCTTACACAACGTCGCTTACACCGGCTTAACGACACAAAGCTAAATGTCGGGTCCTAATGGTAGCTAGAACCAATCTCACAACACAACACGACTTCTCTTCTTCTTCACAACACAACTTCTTCTTAACAACACACCTTCTTCTCTTCACAACACAACTACTTCTTCCTACACTATTTATTACAAGCACAACACAACTATACAATTAATGTACACAATATACACAACTACACTACAATACTTCTTGAACTTGAAGTTGAAGGAGTATTCTTCTCTTGCACTTTGGATGATGGTGGAGGATGAGGGATTGAATCACTTGAAACAAGGATTAGTAATCTAATGATCAAAGGGTTTTGGAAGATGTTTAGAGAGATTTAGATCTGAAAGTTTTCGTGCAAGAGGTGAGTAAAAATCCCAGATTTAAGGTGGTATTTATAGGGAAAAATTCTGACAAAATCTGACACAGGAGCGTGGCCGGTCCCCTTAAAATTAAGGAGGCCGCCCCTTATAATTAAGGGGGCCGCCCAGCTGTAACGGCCAGATTTTTTTGTCTTTAGTGGGGAAAGTTTATTTGGTGAAAAACTAACTGATTTTAGTTAAAAATTTGAATTCATATATTTAGTATGATTAAAACATTTTTCTTTATTACCAAAATTGTTTTTCAAAAATATATAATATGTTTATATAATTAAATAAACTTTTTATTAATTAATTAAATACCCCTTTGATTATGAGATGTATTAAGCACTTGTTTATTCATACCTTGAGTGATTAAGTTAGATATAATGATATAAACTAGCTTAATACTTGTTTACGTAGTAATCTTACGTTTAATGATTTTCCATTTTGTGATCATCAAAACGTAGAGAT
>LBNU01027040.1:5975-19699 GCA_014162995.1 Artemisia annua | reverse complement strand
TGGGTAGATTTCAGTTTTTAGTTGCAAGTATTGGTATGAGAAATCTTTGAAAAACTTATCTCATTGTGTTTTTGTAAAGTTTTGTAAAAGTATTTTGCACTGTTATTGATCTAAAAAGGTTGTTTCTACTGCTGATTATACTCTGCTGCTCATACTCTACTCTACTGCTAGAGTATGACTTAGCAGTATAGTGTTCTGTTTGTGTTTGTGTTTTGGACTAATCTTTTGCAGGGAAAGTTCAAGTGTTAATGATGTTCTTTAGAGCTAATGTACATTCAAAGATTGCACTGAAGTTAAAGAAGAACAGAGATACTTCATTAATTATTCAAAGGATGTTCATTACAAGCTATTCAAAAGACATCATCAAGCAAAAGAAAATTACTACAAGCCTTCAAAACACAAAAGGAAACATTCACACAACCCTAACACCTATTACATGGGACGTTTTCCTTTGGCCTTGGAGTCTCTCTTCTCTTGTTCTTGGGCAGCATTGGCAAGAGCATCTCTCAAGGACTGGGAATCTGGCATGGTTCTGTTTCTTCCCATGGATTGAGTTGCAACATCCCACACTCTTGGACAAACTAAGCCTATCACAACTCCATGTGATCCAGAAGGTCCTTCTGCTTGTGAAGATTGAGTGTGAGGAGGAGGAACTAATGCTGATGGTTGTGGAGGAGGAGGAACTGATGCTTCTGCTTGGGTCTTCGGAGGAGGAACTGGTATCTCTGGTTGTGAAGGTTCTGCTTGCAAAAACTCCAAATGCTTTCTCAAAGCTTTTACCAAAGCTTTTGGGATTTCTTGAGCCAATGAGGAGGTCATGTGTGGTCCTTGTGGTGGATGAGTTGGTTGTGGTGCTTGTGGTGGATGTGATGGATTTGGTGACTGGTAATCTCTATGAAAAGGAAGGTATTTTGCATTGATGTCATGCTTGAACTTCCGGGCTTGTTCCTTAGTTCTTCTACCACATTTGGGTGGTCGATATGGTGGTAGATATGGTGCAAAGGGTGGATTATTTGACTCTGAGTCTGAAGAGTCTGAAGAGATGTTGATTCTATCTCTGTTGTCAGACATTATTCTTGTTTTGGAAAAGATTGAAGATATTGATTAAGTTTTGTGGTGTTTTTGGAAGTGATTAGGGTTTGCTTGGAAAATCAATTGGATTTGATCCCCTTTTATTGAGGATCAATTGGGAGTTATGGTAATTAATGAGGAGTTGGTGATTGGAATTCAATTTTTGGTAACTGCCTCTTATTGAAGAGATTTGGTTCGATTCTTGACTTTTTGTCCAAGAAAAGTCAAACTACTGCTTGGGTTCATAAGCAGTAGTCAACTCTGCTGCTAGTTATATGACTCTGCTGCTGGGTGTCTGCTGCTACAATTTAAAGTTGAAGGACGGTTATGTAACTTCCACTAAGCAGTTTATAACCTAATTGAATCACTTTTTCTCTACACAATAACCACGAATTGCAGTTTAGAAACCAACCCACTCTCCATTATCATCCAAATTCAAAATCCCCAAATCTTAAGAACCCTAAATCATGGATATCGATCGAACATGGGCAAAAAGTCATAACATTGTGGCAGAACTTGACACAGATGTTATACCTGCTGAATTCACAGAAATGGCAAACTTTCTTAATGCTACATCTCTTAAGTATGCATTAACTGTGAATCCTACCATCTATGCTGCTCACATCAAACAATTTTGGCATACTGCCAAAGTCAAAACTCTAAAGGGGGAACTTTGTGTGAGGGCTTTTGTTGATGATCAAAAAGTTATAGTTTCTGAAGCCACAATTAGAACAACCTTGCTCTTTGATGATGAAGAAGGAACAAAGTGTCTTGCAAGGAATGAACTTTTTGAAGGATTGGCTGAACTGGGCTATCAAAAGAAAGACAATAGTTTAAAATTTCAAAAAGGTCTTTTTTCTACTCCATGGAAATTTTTAGCCCATACTTTATTACATTGTTTGAGTCCTAAAACAACTGGGTGGAATGAGGCTAATGCAACCATAGCATCTGCTATGATTTGTTTAAGCACAGGAGACCCATTTAATTTTTCAAACATGATTTTTGAAGGCATTGTTTTGAGTGTTAAAGAAAAAGGAAAATCTTTGCTTTATCCAAGGTTTATCCAACTGTTTGTCAATGATCAAATTGAAACAACAAGATCCCATAGAGCTATTTATAAATCACCAATAATGGGATCTGTGTCTTTTAGTTTTTTGGTCAAGGTTAACAAAGAATTTTCTGGTGAAGTTACACCACTTACTCCTTATATGGTGGAACTTATTGAAAATGCTCAGGGTGAAGGATCAGGAACTCCCACTGATTCCCAACACACACCCACTTTTGAATCACCATCTCCACAACCATTAAAGACCTATAAACGTAGGAAAGCCTCAAAGAACACTGAGTTACCCCAGACCAGTGTTAGGATGGATAATGTACCAGATGGGGCTGTCACAGGTGATGGAGGTGACATATTGGTGAGGGCTAACACTACTGCTACTAGCTTAGCAGCAGAGCAGGATAGTGTTAACATAACTAAGACCCAATCCAAGGCAACATCTAATGTGAATGATTCTTATGAGTCAAACACAGGTGATGGATTCCCTAGCCAAATGGAAAACATAGGGGGCTCAGGTGATCAAACTAGGTTTGGTACTGAGTTTGTGTCCCAAGATTCACCTCTCAGGGAAGGTCACACATCCCGAAGTGAGGAGGACAGAATTGAACAAATTGAATTGATGGCACCACCTCTTGTACACAATGTCATTGTCAATGATTCACCTCTCGGACCAGGTAACACAGGTCGAAGTGATGAGGCTAGTCTGGAACAAATTAAAGTTTTGATGGATAAATGTACCACTTTGGAAACCAAGTGTCAAAACTTGGAATCCAAAGTACATGCTCTTGAAGGTCTCACAGCTGCTCAGGGAACCATGATCACTCAATTAAAGCAACAAATGGAGTCATTACAACAACAAGTTTCTTCTGCTAACACTGCTGCTGGTTTGGGAGAGGATGCTTCCAAACAGGGGAGGAATGGCACAGGTTCAGGGGAGGAAACTAGGGGTACTAAAAATGATGACTCTGCTGCTCTAATCTCTGCTGCTGAGACTACTGCTGTAGAAGACTCTGCTGCTATTGCTTTAGAGACAAATGTTGATGCAGGTGTTATTGATGATGCTGGTTTAGCTTCAAGGGAGGCTAAGGGTGATGATCATGTGGAAAGTAGTGATAATGCAGATAGGTATGTGGTGGTGAATAAGGATAATCAAGAAGCTGTGATGGAAAAGATTGCTAAGACTGTTGCTCCAGAGTCTGCTGCTAAAGAGACTACTGCTAGTAACTCTGCTGCTGGATCATGTGAGAACTCTGTTGCAAATGCTTTGCTAATGCTTCAAGAAAAGTCTCCAACTAAACATACATCACAACCACCTCAACCAGAACCAATTAAATCTGCACCATCTCAACCAACATCCCTTTCACAACCAATCCATGTGTCATTATTACCCACAAAAGGAGTGTTGATTAGAGAACCTTCACAAACAATTCCAAAGGCAAAACCAGTTGCTTCAAGTACTGATAAAGGAAAAGGAAAGATGGTTGAAGAAGCTGTTTCTGGTTCTAGTGATGAAGAAGAAGAATATAAGAAATTGCCTAAGGAATTTTGGCCTAGAGAGAAGCTTGTGGAGGCTGATAGAGTTTTGGCTATACAGGTTGCTATGGATGACATTGAAATAGAAGGTGATGATGTTGATGCTGAACAAGCTAGGCTGCTAGCAGAACATGAAGTTCTTGCAGCTTTGAAATCCAGAAGAAGTGAAGAGGGTGAGCCAAAGTCAAAGAATGATGTATATGACTATGAGCCTACACCTGAAGAAGTTGACTATTTGATAGAGAAAATCCTGAGGTTAACAAGAAAGCATTAGAAGTTCATGCTGATGTTACTTTAACCACAGAGCAAAAGACTGCACAGTTGTATGATTTCATTAGAATGATTAATGATCGAGCTTTTGACTATGTGTCAAATGTAATCAAAGGCAAGCAAAAGAGGAAAAGAAGGCCTACGATAGCTCAAATCATTTCACAAATGAAACAGTATTTGTGTGCTCAGTGTGGATGGAAGATGAGCCAATTCAGAGGAATGGGGCATGATGCAGTTAGGCTTCATTACTATTCTGGATATAAGAGAAACAAGATGTTCATTGAAATAGGTTCAAAGGAAGAGGCTGAATGGAAGAAAAATTTTGATGAGCATATGGCAACTAGCAAAGAAAGAGCCAAGAAATCAAGAGTTGAAGGATCTAAGACTGCTGAATTACCTGAATCACTTCAAAAGACCACTGATAAGACTGATGATAGATTTTTGGTGGTTGAACCAGATGATATGTTTGTTGAGCCACTTCAAGCTAGACATCCAATTGCTGATTGGGAAATTGTACAGAATAATTTTGGTGAGGCTTGGAAAATTATCAGAGTTGGAGGTGATGTTGAAGTTTACAGGGATTTTGAAGATCTTGTAAGATCTTGTGATAGAACAGATCTGAACACTCTATGGGGCTTGACACAAGTTAAGTTTAAGTTTGAAGATCCAGTAAGTGTGAAAGCTATGGAGTTATGGGTACATTTTCAAAGAATGTATAATCCAGACCCAAGTGATAGATACTGGAGGTTTGAAGCAGATAATATGTCTACACTATGGAAGCATTATAGCTCAAGTGATGTTCATCATATTTCTACTCAGGCTGGAGTTGATGTGTTTATGCTTACAGAAAAGGAGTATCCATTGAGAGCTGGAGTTCTTACTGTAATGCTTGCTTCTAAGCTTAGATATGAAGAAGTCACTCCTCATCTTCAAGACTTACTTGACAGGATAGTGCAGCAGAATTCTAGAGAGAGTGAGAAGCTGAGAAGAAGATAGAGTGTTTGGAAGCATCCTCCTGGTGTTTGTTTGAGCTTATAAGAAACTTGCATATTTTCAGGGAAAATATCAAGTTTAGGGGAGGATTGTTGGGTTTTGAAGTAATTCTACTTCTGGTTGCAAGACTGCTGCTAGCTAGTCAAGTCTACTGCTAGTGTAAAAATCTCTACTGCCAGACAAGACTACTGCTGAGACTCTGCTGCTTATGTGATAAGTTTATGTACGAATATTTGTATTTACAGTATAGATATTATGTAATATTCTATAATGTTAGAAGATCATAGTCTTGGGTAGGAAGTCGTTTGTAAGCCTGTAGGGTTCCTTGGTGTATAAAAGGAGATCCTAGGGTTAGACTAGAATACGTATTATTCTAGCATTGTATTCACTTAAAGGTTGCAAAACCCTAACACTATTCAGGGTGCTCGTATTCAATATATTGAAGTGTTTAATTGGTGATATAATTGTGTTTGTGTTCATCTTAAGTTAATCAATAAATTCCGCATATTGATTAAGTTTGTTACAAGTCTGCTTCTATACATTATTGTCTTGGTTTATCTAAGATAGTAATACTAGATCAATTGCTCAACTGGGATCAACAGGTTTCTATTTCAAGCTTTAATTGTCACGAGATAGATTTTTGTTTAATTAACTAACTGCAAGAGATAAATAACGTTAATGGAAATGAGTGGGATTAATCAAGGGAGAAAGACGTGTTAACCTAGTTACTAGATTATTCACACAATGATCTCATTCCTAGTGCAATGTTTACTCTCATTTTATATAGTGGTTCTAATATCATTAGATCCGACTTGTAGTCAACACCTAACCTGTAATTCCTATGATCTCAACTCCGTTGTTCGTGAAGTCGGGCATCTAGTTCATAGTCATTAAACCCCCAACTATCCTAAAGACCTATCTAATGTAGACAATCCCACTTCTTGACATTCAAACCCCATTACATGTGTACTAATAAGGGTTTACCCGCGCTTCTTAAATAACTAATCAAGTGTAGGCGGTAATCGATGCAACACCTATAATCAAGATTGATGTCATCCTATCTCAAGTAACCTACTAGTCTAGTGTTCATTGTTTACACCTATTAACTAGGTATAAGCTCTACACTAGCCTTAGTACTACCAAAACGCGGCGATCATTCAAAAGGAATATAAGATATCCATACAATACGATAAATAGACGAAGAATTAAGATCAAAGCATAAATAATTTCATAACTAGGCTAACACATAAAGTGTTTAGCCTCTCATGTTGTAAAGTACATAAAACACGATGAAAGTAATTATGGATAAATTAAACATTGAGTTTGATACAAATACTTAATGATCGAATTGATAACGCTATGAATGAATTCAAGTGAATTCTCCCTTTGAAATGGTTTGAAACTGCTGGAAATTATCTTGGAGTGGAACCCTAATCGTCCTTCAGTTGTTGTGTGAAGTAAAGATGTGTAAAATGCAGATTTGGGGCTTGTTTATATAGGCTTTACATAACTACGGCATAACCGTAAGTGAAGGGTTACACCGTAATCTCCTTCATGTACATTGCTATTCTAGTTGTAGAATAGTTACATCGTAACCATGAAGAGTAGATTACACCGTATTCATCTCGTTAAATGCTGGCTCTTTGTTTTGTCGTAACTCTGATGATATGGTTACGACGTAACTTTATGTCAGCAACATTCCAAATCTCTTATAAGTCTTTACGGCGTAGCTTGATCGCTTTGATTACGCCGTAACTATGCGATGGTTGACTTGGCCTAGATCAGTAGAAATAAGGACTACGACATAAGTTGATCGATCAAACTATGCCATAGGTCTTCTCTGTTCCAGCAAGTTGTGTGTATTTCTTCACATTTCCTTTCCAATTCCGCATCTTTTCATTCCTTTACTCAAATATCACGTAAAATGAAATATGAATCATTTAGAGTACATATTCATATAAAAATACTATAATCGTGAGCATTTACAAGGGAAATTTATACTAAAATATTTAGGTTATTTGATGTTATTAGTAGAACTATGACGTGTAGTAACTGTTGGCAAAAGGGTCATAATAAGGCATCATTTAAGAATGCCCCACAACCAAAAGCTAAAACTGTGAAATGACCGGAAGGAATAAAAAGAGAACCTATTATTGGTCAATGTACATCTAGAGGTGGTGGTAGAGGAGGCATATGTATCAAAGGTGGTGGTAGGGGTGTTGGAACAACTGGGACTGGTAGGGGTNGTCAGCAACATTCCAAATCTCTTATAAGTCTTTACGGCGTAGCTTGATCGCTTTGATTACGCCGTAACTATGCGATGGTTGACTTGGCCTAGATCAGTAGAAATAAGGACTACGACATAAGTTGATCGATCAAACTATGCCATAGGTCTTCTCTGTTCCAGCAAGTTGTGTGTATTTCTTCACATTTCCTTTCCAATTCCGCATCTTTTCATTCCTTTACTCAAATATCACGTAAAATGAAATATGAATCATTTAGAGTACATATTCATATAAAAATACTATAATCGTGAGCATTTACAAGGGAAATTTATACTAAAATATTTAGGTTATTTGATGTTATTAGTAGAACTATGACGTGTAGTAACTGTTGGCAAAAGGGTCATAATAAGGCATCATTTAAGAATGCCCCACAACCAAAAGCTAAAACTGTGAAATGACCGGAAGGAATAAAAAGAGAACCTATTATTGGTCAATGTACATCTAGAGGTGGTGGTAGAGGAGGCATATGTATCAAAGGTGGTGGTAGGGGTGTTGGAACAACTGGGACTGGTAGGGGTGTTGGAACAAATGGGAATAGTAGGGGAAATACTAGAGAGGTGGTGGAACAAGTTCTACAAGTAGGACTAGTAGGGGAATTAGCATGGAAGAATGCACTTCAGATGATCATTTAACATATGAACAAGTATGTGTTTTGCAATTTATAAATACATGAATATACTATAATTTAAACAACTTTTTAACTAATCACATATGCACATGTTTAACAGCTATACCAATTGAGTTTGGATGAAGAAGCATTTAGAGAATGTATGGAAGAACAGGCAAGGATGGAACAAGAGATTGATGATAGATATAGACAAGAAGAAGAGTGGTAAAGAAAGAAGGAATATGATTATTGGGAAATAGACATGGACATGAACATGGAAGAGGTACCTTATAAAAGAGTCATTCCGCAACAAATTGTTCTTCCCAACAATCCTTCTCATCCAAACCAAGAATTTGTTATACATGCTGTAGAAAAACCACCACCAGCACAAAATGATACACCAGCATTTCAGAATGTTACATCACCAATGAATGAATCAACACAGTATGATACAGCGGCAGTGACAGAACCTGCAACACTAGCAGTTTATAATGGCAAAGGGAAAGCTATTAATACAGCACCAGGAGTACCAACTGAAAGACCAAAAACAGACAAGAAATAGACTAAAGTAGCAGCAACAAGCATATGTTAATGGTAAAAGGATTTACTATAAGAATCGTGGATGATCAGAAAGAATAAAAAAGATGCAGATGAGCAAAGCATATAAGTTTGACCAAGTAGGAACTGGTTCTACTCCTGAGAAATCATTTGATGTATCTGATTCTGAATAGGTTAATGGTTAGGAATATAAGTCTGTATTAATGGTCTGTAATGTATGCTTAGGAACCTAAACTGCATGTTTGATGGTTTGATTTTGGACAGTAATGGTGGAAAAAAAAGCATGTGGGCACATGCTTTGAGATGTCTTCTGTAATGCACTTTTCAACAGCTTTGACCATCTTGAATGAACCAAAAAAATGCAGTTTCTATGCAATATTTTTAACCCCATATTTTATCTCAACTTTTTAGTGCACCAATTGATGCAATTTTATCTACAATTTTAAGCTCTTTTTTTCATTTTTCATTTTTTATTATTCTTTTAATGTTGTTTTATATGCAGTTTTTAAGCTCTGTGATGTAACTTTTTTTCATATCTTTTATTTTAGTTTTATTTCTCGTTTGATGCTAACTCATACAAAGTATATAATGTCAAATTATTAAAGAACAATATTTAATCTAATCTAGTGTTAAAAGATAAATTTAGTTTTGGGGTATGTTTGGCAAAACTAGTTGTATGATATATGCTGTAAAGCTGTTAACATGAACTACAATTTTATTTATTTATTTATTTTTTTGAATAAAAGTGTTTGGTAACTTGGTTGTTAAATATAATTATAAGATGTAAAATGATATAAAAGGAAATATTTAAAATTGTAAACAATGTTTGGAGGCTATATTAGTAATTTAAAGTTTTAACAGCTCCAAAATGTTTAAAAAGTTTCATGGATGATAACATCAAATTTACCCATGATCTAAGTATTAATTTCCCCCTAAAATGCTCATCTTTTCTATTTGTATGAAGAATATATACTCTTATTTCTTCCTATTTTGGTTTCAGGGTAAACATGAGCAAAAGAACGAACATACGCAGAAATGGAAGGACTTAAGAGCAAATATGTGGAAATTATGGATTCTGCACTCACTACGGCGTAGAAGTACATCTACCTACGCGGTAGCAAGACTTTATGAAGATTACGGTGTAAAGGTTCATCTACCTACGCCGTAAGAAGGGATTTATGAAGACTACGGCGTAGCCTATACTATGGCTACGGCGTAGAGGTCCACTAAAGGGCTCTACGGAGTAAGCAACTCTCCAGCTACGACGTAAGCCCCAATTTGAGGCAGTGAAGAAATAACGAGGCCAAGGAAGAAGTTACGGCGTAGCAACCCTTGCAACTACGCCGTAACAAGTATCTTATCAAGACATTACGCCCGTAGCACTTGATCAAGCTATGGTGTAACAACAATTTACAAAGGTTATGGCGTAGCAATTCAATCAGCTACGCCGTAACAAAGTCGGGCCTATAAATACCAGCCCTAATTCCGAGTTTATTCATTCACTTTTCACCACACAGAAGTTGAGAGAAACTCAGGGAGCAGGAGGAACGAAGTTCTGGCCTCATAGAAGTCATTTCCAAGGGAGAATTCACACACCAATCATAAGTTTATTCGTTCCTTTGTTTTGTATTTGATTCATGTTTACATTTGTGATAATACAATCTTGTTTTACTGCAACTATAAATATGAGTGGCTAAACACCTCTTGGTGTTAGCCTAGTTATGAAATTGTTATTATTATGATTTAGTTTTCTACGCATCTATTGTCTATTGTATGAATACTTTCATGGCGAGTCTTAGGACACTCTAGTTCCTGTAGTGTTTCGCATTGGTTGTTCCATTGAGACTTGTGGAATTAACCCTAGGAAGCAAGTCGCTAGGGATGTGACTTGGTGATAGCAATATCACCATACACGTGCGAATTAACCCTAGGACCACCTACCGATGCTATACGCTTAACGGAGTTAGAGGGGTGTAAGATCTGACCATGCCGCATCCGTTAGACTTGTCCATGTTAGTAGAGGCACTTAATGACTCTTACATTTTCGTACCGATGAACCCAAGGCTTTACAATAGTGTTGGATAGGACAAGGTGTAAGATAGACGTAGGTGATTTAACCCTTTGATCCGAAATGAATTACATCCCCAGACGATATGATAGGATGCACTTATAGAAAACTAGTCATAATGATAACAAGAGTAGTAATTAGGTTAGCACTATTTCTCTCTATTGATCTTTCTTCTATTTATTTACTTGTCTTGTTATTTACTTTTGTTAGTTTAATTAATCTTTCTACTCAAAAACCCCTTTTAAACGTGACACAAAACTTAGATAATTTCCATACACTTAGCTCTTGGGACGACCTCGGCTTTACCATCTAGCTATACCTCATACGATCGGGTACACTGCCCGTTAGTGCATTAGGTAGACCTTAGGTAAACGAGACACTTTATAAATATTAAAACCTGGTCGGTAAAACCTGCATCAAGTTTTTGGCGCCGCTGCCGGGGAGCTATTAGGAATTTATTTAAGTTTTTATGGATTTAACTATGAACGATTATTTGACTTCTGTTCGTTGTGAATCAGGAATTGTGAGACCAGTTCTAGAGGAGAATATTAAATTCGAATTCTGGGAATCATGTCTTGATGAATTACAAAGATACAAGTTTGCTGGCGAAGATAATGAAGAAGCTCACGAACATGTATCAAGAGTTAGTGAAATCATCGATTTATTTCAAGCTCCCAATGTATCAAGGGACGTTGTGATGAGGATGGCATTCACTTTTTCGCTAAAAGGAAAAGTTCTGACGTGTATAAAAAAACTCCCTCAAGGGACTATTACTACATGGGATTCTTTGAAAAAGGCTTTTCTCAAGGAATATCGGACTCCTCGCAAGATTCTTCAACAGCTAGAAGGGATCCGGAAATTTCAGCAAGATCAGGGTGAAACCTTATTTTCCGCATGGGAGAGATTTGAAGACCTGCTTTTCAAATGTCCAGAACACAAGCTCAACAAACATGAACAGCTCCAGATATTCTACAACGGATAGAACATTGATACCCGTAGGATACTGGATTTTAAAGAACCCATCCCTAAAATGACTGCTGCAAAAGGGCTAGAAAAGATCGACGAAATCGCCCGCCATTCATCAGCATGGCACGCAAAACAGGAACCAGTTTCTTATAAACCTGATGAACTCTGCTCAATCCTGAAGAATATCGAAAAGGTTGAATCTGATATGAATTCATTTACTGTAGAAGTAAACATGGTGCAACACAGCTTTGACGACCCGATCAACGGAAGAGTTACTGACTTGGAAAGAGTTATCAAGAAATTTATTAAAGACTCATATCAAAATCAAAGGAAGAACCAAGAGACGATTTGGGGGATCAAAATGGAATATGATGGTGTTTTAAAGTCTCAGGCAAATGTAATCCGGAAACTGGAAGCCCAAGTAGGGAAGTTAGCCAAAACTATCAAAGATATAGGTGCTAGTGAACTCCCTAGCACTACTGAAACCAACCCCAGAGACTTGGCTCATGCCATCACTACAAGAAGCAGATTAAATTATAAGGAACCAGCTTATCCAACAATGACCTATAATGAGAAAGCAACATCGAACAATGATTTAGATAAGAGCACTCCGGTTACTGTCGAAATAGATCCTAAACCATATGTTCCGCCTATCCCATTTCCAGGAAGAATGAGGAGACAAAAAGAGCAGGAACATTTCCAACGTTTCTTTGAAAGGGTAAGGGATCTTAGCATCAACATACGTCTTGTTGAAGCTCTGGAGAAAATGCCTAAGTACGCAAGGTTCATGAAAGATCTTGTTACCAGAAAAAGGCAAGGGAACCCATCACGTGTGACCTTAAACGAGAGATGCTCGTCCGTATTGGCACACGAGATTCCTTCGAAGGAAAGAGATCCTAGAAGTTTTACACTCCCATGCACTATCAACGGGACCACTTTCAACAAAGCTCTTGCCGACCTGGGGGCCAGTATTAATTTGATGCCGTATTCGCTATATGTACGATTGGAGTTGGATGAACTCAAACCAACCAGAATGTGCCTTGAATTAGCCAATAAGTCAACACAATACCCAATGGGGATCGCCGAAAACGTCCTTGTGAAGATTGATAAGTTCGTTTTTCCAGTAGACTTTGTCGTTATCGACATGAAAGAAGATGAAGAAATCCCAATCTTGTTAGGAAGACCCTTTTTTGTCTACTGCATGAGCCATGATTGATGTCTTCAATAAAAAGATTTCTTTAGAGATTGGGAATGAGAAAATAACCTACGATTTAGAGCGATCCATGAAATACGCGAATTTCACCGACGACGATATCGACGACTTTGACGAAATGGACTCTATCATGGACGATTTTGNTCGACATGAAAGAAGATGAAGAAATCCCAATCTTGTTAGGAAGACCCTTTTTTGTCTACTGCATGAGCCATGATTGATGTCTTCAATAAAAAGATTTCTTTAGAGATTGGGAATGAGAAAATAACCTACGATTTAGAGCGATCCATGAAATACGCGAATTTCACCGACGACGATATCGACGACTTTGACGAAATGGACTCTATCATGGACGATTTTGTGCAAGAATCTCTTCCGCAGGAGCAATTGCACTCTATCATTTCGGAAGGAGGGGGTGAACCTGAATCACCTGTTCCATTGGAAGGAGATGAACTACACGAAACAGCAAAAGGGGCTGAGTCTATCCCGTAACTGAAAGTGCTCCCTTCACATTTGGAATACGCTTTTTCAGACAACAATCCTGAATTCCCGGTCATTATCTCATCATCTGTTAGGATCATAGTTTTCAACTATTCAGTCAAGTCTCGGTCATTTCAGTCAATGTAATAGGTTGCTAGAAATATCACAATTATCTAAGTTATTTAGTTACTCGTATGGTTTAATGTTTAAGTCTAATAAGATGTCCAATGGGCCTTAAAGCCCACGACATAGTGAGATAGGGAAGAAGGGAATGTTGCCCTACTCTTTTCCTATAAATAGGACATCAACTCTTCATTTTAAAATGTTGGTTAATTTCATATCTTAAGAAAACTCTTGCTCTTTCATCTTTCATATTGTTATTAATCAACCAAGTCTAATTCTCATCTCATTTCTCTTATAAGATTACTTGTGTTTACAAACATGGTGACCTAACAAGTCGTATCAATCGCTAGAAGAAGGTGTAGTTTATTTTTTTTGTGTTATACGCCCCAAAAACACGTTTTTATCTCGTTAGATTCAAAAAAGTTTGCAACTTTCTTGCTTCTTTTGTGTTTTTATCACATATTTGTTACCAAACTTGTGTTAGAAACCAAAACAAA
>LBNU01027037.1:32443-42744 GCA_014162995.1 Artemisia annua | reverse complement strand
TCCATGTATCAACCTTCCACTTATGAGAATTCTTCCAGATAGAATACCCTGTACCATTTGGGGACTGAGAATCAAACAAAACTTGAAGATCTCCCAATAAGTACAACCCTGCTCCTTGTGGTTTATGAGATGCATAATAATGTGAAACAAAGGCATAAAGAGTATTCAGATCCTGCCTATCCACCAAATAAAGTATATCTTTCAAGAAAGTAAACTCCATAGAAGATGTATCAAGCCTATAAATAGTGTTGATCTGTTCATTAGTCACCTTCCAATCTGTCAACACACTATAAGAATCCTCTGGAAAGGTTGTAGAAGACCCCATCTTGATAAATGTAGCATTATCAGCCTTGATATCCACATGCTTAGAAGATCTATGCTTCTGGGAGGTTGACTTCCTAGATAATCTCACAGATCCTCTAATAGCAATATGTCTCTTATGGGACATCCTTTTCTTCCTCCTACCACACCTGAGAGACCACAAGCAAGGTCTAGGAAGTCTAACCCTCCACTTCCAAAATCACGAGAGGTGGTGATTGGTCTTCCTGCTCAAGAAGGCAAAGGAGAAGACAAAGGGAAGAGGAAGGTGGAGTAGTTGAAGATGTGATGTTGCCAGAGACCAAACACATAGGTTCTTGAGCATCTTCATCATCGTTTTCATCAATCCATCCTTCCATTTTCATCTTCAGCTTCTTTATCGTACTGGACATGCACATCCACCAGGCTTTTGCAATATGGATGATAGGATTTTAGGATTTGTGTAGTTGAATATGTATAGGAATGGTCTTTAATTTCTTTTGAAGTTGTTTGTAAGCTGTAACTTGTTTCTTGAATGAATGAACAACTTGAATTTATCTTTCATTGCACTTCTTGTCTTTCTCTTTAGTAGAAATAATGAACATCACATGTATTCCACTTTAGTAGAAACAATGAGAATTAGTTGTATTTACTTCAGTAGAAGCAATGAGAATCATTTTTATCCTTCTTCAGTAGAAACAATGACTCCATCAGGAGAAACGAACTTTAGCTTACAGGACCTTGTTCCAAACAATCCAAACTAGCAACTACACACAGCTGTATTCTGTAAAACAGACACATAGTAGCAAACCAAACAAATAAACTAATATGCTAAGAAACACATTAGATGGTTAGTGTTAGCAACCTAAAATATACAATATTTACAATAACAATCAATCCTCCCCTGAGGCATATGCCTCCCCTGAGGCTTATGCCTCCCTTCAAACTTTGCATTTAAGGGTTAACCATCCCAATGTGGACAACTAAGTGTTGAAACCTAGGTCCATCAAAAGCTTTAGTCAATAAATCTGCCACATTATTATCTGTGTGAATCTTAACCACTTTTATCAAATGTTTTTCATATGCGTCTCTTATAAAGTGGTGCCTAATCTCAATATGCTTTGTTCTATTGTGAAAAACTGGAATTTTTAACAATGCATATGGTACTTTGATTATCAATAAAGATTGTGGTGTTCATGAAATTAAACCCATAATCCAGCAACTGATTCACCATATACATCTTCAGGGGATGATCCTACAACAACAACAAAAAATATACAAAATATAACTACACTTTGGAGACTCAAGTCATTACTGACTTGAGCCTGCCTTGTGGATCATAAGAGTTAGGCCATGTAGATGTACAAGATCCACCATTGTTCTTGGACCTTGTTTGATAGTTATGTCCCTTATTAGTCCAAGAACAACCTGCTAAGGGCTTAACAGCAGAATCCCATGGTGCCCCCACCCCATATACATTGGGTGATAATAACTAGGCCAAAAACCATTCGAAAAGTAAGAATTATTAGGTCTATAGAATGGTCTAGCAACTTGTCTTTTTCTACTAGGTTGAAAAGGCCTGTCAGCAGAAATAGGTGTATCAGCAGGAACTGATTGATCAGCAGAAGCTGATTTATCAGCATAATTGGATCTGCTAGTTGAGTGAGTTGCTTGTGGAACATAAGAGGGTATATCATGGACATGTTTCCACATTGGTCTAGGTCTCTTCTGACTAGCACATACACCCATTCTTTGCTCATGAAAATTACAATCCTTAATCAAATGAGGTTACTTCCAATAACAAAACATTTCTTCTTTTTAGAAGATTTATTAAAAGTGAAAGATGTTCCATGAAAAGCATTCAAACCACAAACATTGACAGAATTGTTTTTGACAGAATTAAAATTATTGTTTGGCAAAGAATTAAATAACAAGTCTTCAGAGGAAACTGTCTTTGACTTTAAATCATTAGCAGCAACTCTAACAGGCTTGTATTGAAGGCTTGGGTGAGGTCTTGGGAAGATCTGACTTGTCACTTGAATCACAACTTGTATAGGCAGTAGACCCTTGGTCAGAAGACATGTCACTGGTAGAACAAGAGACAAAGTCAGCAGTATTAGAATTAGGGTCAGGCAAGTCACTTGACTTTTTGCCATAAAGATGATGTGATCCATCAAAGTCTACAGTGGTGGAAAGGTCAATGGGCATGTGTTCTCCTCTTATAGGTCCAGGCACAACATGTAATGAACCTTCTTTAACATAATTAGCTAAACCTGCTGGTGTGGTCCTACCAAGGTCATTCCTAGCTTCTAAGCCAACATATTTTTTAAAACCTAAACCTATATTAGAATTTACAGCTTGACTACCATATAAACAACTAGCTAGATTATCACCTGATATTAACCACTTTTTATGTGTAGCTATTTCCTTATCTAGCTCCTCTTTAAGTACTTGGTTGTCAGATTCTAATTTAGCATTTACTTTCTTAGTGTATATCAACTCATCTTGTGCACATTTTAAATCTCTTTTTAACACACTGATTTTTTCTTCATAAGTAGCCTGATTCTTTTGAAACCAATTTTTTTGTTTTTCTAAAGTCCTTAAACCATTTTTATATGCCTCAAGTTCTTTATGACATTCATTATATTGTGGTTTAAATTCATCATAAGATACTTTAAGCTCATTGTATTTTATACTACAACCAAAAACACAATTATGTACCTGTGAGATGCCCATAAAGGCAACTTGATCATGATGATCTTCTGTATCACAGCTGGCCAGTAATCCACTCTGATCAGCTTCACCATCACTACGTTCATAAGTCTTCCAGTCAACATGATCATACACAGTCACCAAAGCTTTGGAAGGTCCAGCTTTGGAAGTTCCAGCCTCCCCTTGATTCTGCTGATAGGTAGAGTACCTAACCTCATCAGTAGTCTTCCTATCCTTGCATTCTCTTGAGAAGTGACCCATCTGTCCACAAGTATAGCACTTGATCTTTCTTCTGTCAAACCTAGCTGGATCTCTTCCATTGAACCCAAACTTTCTCCCAGACTTGTTCTCAAACCTCTTGATGTTCAATGAGAGCATTGCAAACTGCCACTTCAAGTTCATCTCTTCCATATCCAATGGATCCACCTGTTCAAAATCCTCATAAGATAGTTGTTGCTGACTTTCATAGTCAGCAACAAAAGAGTGAAGTACATCTTCCAATACACTGCTGGACTGTGATTGAGTATTTGATTTGGTGGTGGTGTATGAAGATGAAACTGAGGAAATTGGGCTTGAAGTATGAGACATCATATTTGAGGTGGAGCTGACAAAAGCTGAGTAAGTGGGAGTGGATGAACGAATTGGACTTCTGACATCTGGCTCAAGAGTTTTAAGCTTGTTGTATAGANGAAGTACATCTTCCAATACACTGCTGGACTGTGATTGAGTATTTGATTTGGTGGTGGTGTATGAAGATGAAACTGAGGAAATTGGGCTTGAAGTATGAGACATCATATTTGAGGTGGAGCTGACAAAAGCTGAGTAAGTGGGAGTGGATGAACGAATTGGACTTCTGACATCTGGCTCAAGAGTTTTAAGCTTGTTGTATAGATCATCAAAAGACATCATGTCCAATCCACCCTTAGCTTTAGTGCAATGCTTACTTGCAGCCAAGATGGAGGTAAGGATCTCAGGAACTTTGCATCGCAATCTTCAATTTCTGGCCTGGCCTTCAGCTGATTCAGTTGACTCAGGATCTTGTGGAACTTGTCATATCCCTTGTGGATACCTTCTTCCTCTGTGATCTGAAACTCTTGAAACTGCTGGTTGAGCATTGATTTCCTCATCCTTCTGGACTCCTCATTCCCACCAAACCTAGCTTTTATAGCCATCCAGATATCCTTTGCATCAGCCATGAAGTGAAAGTCGCCCAAGTGATCCTCTGGTATAGCCTGAAGGAGAATAGTTCTGACTTTACTTTCCCTCTGCACAGCTAGAATCTCTTCAGCAGTTGTAGGATCAAGATGGTACATCCTTCCTTCTTGATCAGTTCCAGTCCTCTTCGGGCTATTACCTTTAAGGACCACCTTCCAAAGATTGTAGTCAATATTGGTGATCCAATTCTGCATCTTCATAGCCCAAAGTTCATATTCTTTTTCTCGAGGTAAGGGAATTTTGCATTACTGTTTGTGAGATTGAGTTGTTGTAAGGATGTGGTGATTTGATTGTGTGTAACGTCTGACTCATTGTCAGATCCAGGCATGATGGTTGGTTGTTTTGGTTATGAGTGTGTAAAAAGGTGATGTTCTTAGTATCACAGAGACTCTCCCGAGGCTCTAATACCACTTGTTGAAACTAAGACCTTGATAGATCTTTGAGCACTCGTGAATCGTTAGCAATGTTTATGTAATCACAAACACTCTAATAGAAAGTCTCCAATACTTGTATTCTAAAGCGGAAACAAACACAAGTGAGAACACAGATTACTAAGAACGTTTTGATCCTCTATGGATCTTTTATATATCTAAAACTTGTTTTTCAAACTCGTACATAAAATATAATAATATGTTCCTTTTATAGACAAGGAACCCTAACCCTAAACCGTTTCACAAGAAACGTATATTCTATAAACTATAGAAGATACGCATAATCTTCTCTTAATAAAGCTCATGCATATCCTAACTAAATTACAAAATACGCGGTTTATCTATATCCGTAGAAACATAATAAGCAGAAACTATTCTTCCGCAGAAACTTATCTTCAGCAGATTCCAGCTCTTCAGCAGAATCCGTCAGCAGAATTCTCACTTAGCATAATTCCCAACATCAACCTTAGCCTCCAAGCATGAAACTTGGGCACTAAGTGTCATAAAATGGCAGTAAATGGAGTTATTATGGGGACATGATCGGACTTGGGGCTTAATGGCACCTTAAATGAGCATTAAAAATAACTTGGGGAAGTCAGATTCATTTATCCGTTCGGTTACGGGACCATGCCGAACGGATGAATGAGACATTTGCATCTATCTGTTCGGTAATCCATCCATCCGTTCGGATGGATGCATTTTGGTAGAAAATGGTAAACTTCAAAGTTGTAGATATTTCTCTTAGCTTTCCGTGGCCGCTTGAATCAACTAAATCGGAGTTCGTATGCTCAACTTATGGCCAAAATGGTGAAGGTGTATCGGGAACAACGAGTCTTCCAATAATTCTTCGTTTTAGCTTTTTTTCTTCATTTCTTTTCTCGTTTTCCTTATCGTACTTTATACTTGAGACTTTGGAGTGACAACTTCATGACTTTTATGTTCTCGAATATACTCCAAGAGACTTTCATTTGTCGGGAATTCTTCGTACATGCATAAATCTTCGTTTATTGATCATTTCTTCGTCTTTTCATTCATTTTCCTAGCATACACACTTTTATACGATTAAGTAACAAAAGCATATAAAAATAACCAAAAAACATATGAATAACGCCACTAAAAACATGCACAATTTGAGCGTTATCAGTATACATGAACAACACATTATGAACAATTATTTCTTTAAAATTATAACCAAAGAAACTTACAAGATGATACTTTAACACACTCATACATACTATTAGGCGAAGTTCCAAAACTTGGTAAAAGTTGATGAAATGATGATATGTTCATGTTTTAACGACTAACAACCACAAACACGGTTTAAAAATATTTATCTAAAAATACCCGAATAATAAATTATAAACCCTACTCAAGATATTAATCGATTAAAAACAATTACCTAAATTAACACATGAATTAATTATCAAATTTTAAGGTTTGACGCCATTTTATGTTCAAGAATCACAAAACCTTTGTTAGTGCAAATATGAAGATATTTAAACTTGTTAGGTCCGTGAAAAGCTCGCACATGTAAAGCATGAATGATAAGAACATCAGTTTGAGCAAATGACGAAAACTGATGAACATCAATAGTGAGGGTGGGTTTGCTTCAGAATGAATCATACACGCTAATAACACCATTTGTACTTTTCAACTTTATAAATCTTATTAGAAATGAACACAGATTTACAAGGAATAGTGATAACACTCTAATTATACATATTTATTCCCTCGATTATATATTATATACCTATTATATTATAAAGAATATTATGTTATTTGTGTAGTTTTGGTACTAATCTGGTTGCATGATTGATCGAGAGAAGAAGTTAAGAAGATTGCTTAAAGGGACGATAAAGTAACAACAATAATAAAAGGAAGGACTTGGAATGAAAATACATTACTAAAGACCCAAGTACGCCGGTCTTAGGACTGTGTGCGGCGTACTTGCTTGGCGGGTAAATGAGTTTGATTCTACACGAAGTACGGCGTACTTTCTACAAAGTACGGTGCACTTATCTTGTCAGTTACAAAGAAGAGTAATACTTGCATTCATTGAGAGGCCGATCATTTGCCTTCATTAATCACATTCTGGAGTTGAATTAGGTCAAGTGGACTTATAAAAAGGAGAGAATGAAACAAGAGAAAGAGAGCAGCAAGAAAGAGAAGTATCACTAGAATTGTCAAAGGTTACTAAGTTGGTATTGGTGAACTCATACCAAGTTCACCATATCAAGGGTGTACTCGTGATCCAAGTACTGTGACAGAGGCTAGAAGAAGGATTTGAGTCGAGTTTTCTCTGTGGAAACTAGTTGATCTTTCGTTGTAATCACTTTGGTACAATTCTACGTTTAATATAATTTGCATTATGAAGTTTATGAAATCTATGTCGAAGGATATGTATTTTGTTACTGAAATAATGTTCTTATGTTTATTTGGGTGATGTAGTCATATGGTTGTTTACATTTACATGTTTGCTTGCTATGATAGTTATGAAGTGACATTCACTCTGATCTTTATCTGAGACTTTTATGCTCACTGACCTTCAGAGGGTGTATTAGGCTATTTTATGTTTAAATACTTTGGGTCGATTTCAGACCCAACAAAGCTAAACAGTCTTTTATATTTTAATAATGACAAACATGTAATTTGTAATATATAATGTAAATTGTGATCGTCAAAGATTACATTCCTCAACATCTCTCGTCTTCGACACCTCGAGTCTTATTGTGTTTCAACACAGGTATGAATATGTTTGTTATGTTGAATTATAATCAAAACATCTAACAAACCATTGAGAACGTTAACATATATCTTGAAGTCATTAAGTAATTAAAATTTTAATAATTCCCTTTCGAACCCTATTTCACATGTCATACAAGGTATGGACTTAAATTTATAAACTCGCCTAACGATATAAGTTGCATTTATTTCATATACATTTCATCAAATGATGTGTTATGATGTTTAAAAAGTTTTCTAGAAGTCTTTGTGGTGTGTTGGGTCATGGAAGTCGAGTTTTGGGTCAAAGAGGCAAGTCATGAAGAGTTGATGCAGTCCTGAGGCTTTTAGCCACCGGCTAAGGGAGTGCAACCGCCGGATATGGGGTCTTTTGAGACCTCTAGCCGCGGCTGAGGTTTCAGGTTTTTGTTCGTTTTGTATAAAAATCAACTGTAAGTCGTTATAAGGCGTGTCACCAGTCGTTTTAAAAGGTATTTGAGTCTAGTTTCATTTAAAAACACTTTCAGGGGATGATTTGTAATCAATTTATACCGGTTTAATAATTAGTCACATAAGGTCTTTTCCGGCCAATTCGTTTGCGGAAATTTTTTTGGTCAAAGTAAGAAGGGGGCGTTTCAATCATCCACTGAAGCTGAATACAAAGCCTTAGCAGGCCGCACATGCGAGATCACTTGGATTCTCAATCCTCTAAAAGATTTGCAGATACAGACAATCAATCCAGTTCCCATCTATTGTAATAATCAGTCTTCTATTGCTTTGGCTTCCAATCCTATTTAGCATGCTAGACCAAACATATAGAATTTGACTGCCATTTTGTTAGAGAGAAGATCAAGAATGGAACTATCCTACCTACATTTATTCCCTCTCATCATCAAGTGGTTGATGCACTCACCAAAGGCCTGAGCAGGCTTTCTTTTCATAATTGTGTTTTCAAGTTTGGCATTTGCGATCCCTACACACTGTCAACTTGTAGGGGGGAGGGGTTAATGGAGATACAAAGCACATTGGTAACACAAAAGTGATCAACACTATATTGTCCACAAATTACCCTCATCACTACAAGAGTTTACAAAAGTGTAATAGCATGTAATGTCTTTGTATTAAGTTTTTGTTTGTAACAGTTTGTAGTAGGTAGTGTAGTCAATGTTTAGTCAAAGTTAGTTAGTTAGTTAAATGAGTTCTTGTATAAATAGCTTTGTATCACTCTAATTTCATAATAAGATTTTGAAACACTTCCCAACTTCCCTCCAATCTCTTATTCTCAAAATGAACGTGAGAAGCAAGAAAGAGTATTTTTATTTGAAGAAAATAATATTTAAGACAATTTTGAGCTAGTTTATGTTAAGCATGATGATAAAGAGAAAACATTTTTATTTATCTTAAATTACTCTTTTAAAATATTCATGTTTCAACAGACTTAGCTTAGAGCTTGTTTGGGACAGAGTTTTATCAGGTTTGGACTGAAAGATTCTTTTAAAAAGTTATTTGGTATGTTTTTAAACCCTGACACAAGCTGTTGACTCCAAAATTCCAATCCACCCTACCTTGGTGGGTTTTCATAGATGTGACCTACCAGAAGTTTTTTTTTTTTTTTTTTTTTTTTTTTTTTTTTTTTTTTTTTTTTTTTTTTTTTTTTTTTTTTTTTTTTTTTTTTTTTTTTTTTTTTTTTTTTTTTTGTTTTTTTGTTTTTTTTTGATGTTTTTTTCAGCCACATATTATTATTCTTTTTCTTATGTTTTACATTTTTATTTCAAACAGATATATTAAATAAATTCATCGATAATTTATTTTCTCTCTTTTAATGCAAATTGACACAAAAAGGTCGAGAACTGGTTTTAGGACCAATTTTAATATAATTAGCAAGCAGACAATTTACACAATAAAAAAAATGCAACAGATATAATGTCGATCTCATCGATCATATACCTACAGGCTACAGCCACAATAGACACAACTTAAATAAATTTATTGGAATGGTCAAGTGATACATCATTTAGTTTGACATGCCAAACTTGTATTTTCTTAAGAAAATTTATCGAATATTATAAACGCTTCACGTTAAATGTAAGTAAACTCCAAAGTTTTGACTATCATTTTGAGGGCCACACCCATGGGCGGAGCTATGTGTGAGCCACCTGTGGCACGTGCCACACATGGCTTTAGCCCGATGATGTAATGTTTTTTTGAAAGTTGATAGCGCTTTAACAGTGCTACACATAATTTGGAGCTAGAGATGAGCAAAATGAGCAAAAAATATGTAGAAAACCATGATTCTTGGGTTTGAGTACGAAGAAAGAAGAAGAATAGTATGATAAAGAAGAAGATGAATAGTGCGTTTTTGAGTTTTGCAGGGATTTGTCTGGTTTTAATTAATTTGGTTTTCGTGCAACACTATAGAAAGGTACAATAGTATGTACTTATTGTCCTCTTAGTAGTGCAAATACTATAGAGTATAGACACATGGGTGCAGTGCACTAGTATGACTCATAAAAGCGAAAATTACTGCAGAGGCGCCTGTCAAAACAGGTTGCCTCGCAGAGGGTGGGTTTTTTTTTCATTCCCAAAAAGGCCTTCAATTTCGCTGCAACTGTGCAGCGAAGTAAATATGTACACGTGTCGCACTCTCGTTAATCCGAAAACTAAAAGAAAGAAAAAAAAGCATTTCACATAAAAGTTGCAGCGAGTTACAATAGTTCCGGGACCCACTTGAGTAAAAAAACAAAGAAAAGAAAACAATTCGTTGCTTTGGTGCAGCGATATATTACAAAAGAAAGGCACAACTTACCTTTTCAACCCTAAACTATTTAATATTTACAAGTTTTTTATATAACAAACTTTATTCGTTAAATATTTAGCAAATATGTAGCGAATTCGTTAATAAAAAAAATACCGTTGCGAAGAGCT
>LBNU01027037.1:5767-32297 GCA_014162995.1 Artemisia annua | reverse complement strand
TTTTTTTTTTTTTTTTTTTTTTTTTTTTTTTTTTTTTTTTTTTTTTTTTTTTTTTTTTTTTTTTTTTTTTTTTTTTTTTTTTTTTTTGTTTTTTTGTTTTTTTTTTTTTTTTTTTGATGTTTTTTTTAACCCCATATTATTTTTTTTTTTTTTTTTTTTTACATTTTTTTTTTAAAAAAATATATTAAATAAATTCATCGATAATTTTTTTTCTCTCTTTTATTGCAAAATGACACAAAAAGGTCGAGAACTGGTTTTAGGACCAATTTTAATATAATTAGCAAGCAGACAATTTACACAATAAAAAAAATGCAACAAATATAATGTCGATCTCATTGATCATATACCTACAGCCAGGGGAGGCCCGGAGGGGGTGCAAACCCGATTCTCGCACAGGGCACATTTTTGAATGGGGCACAAATTTTTGAAAATTTTTTAAACTGTGAAGAGCTAATCAACCAATTTTTTATGAAGAATGCTTGGAAAACTTCACGAATCATCGGTTAACTACTATGGTATTTATTTTTAATACTATGATTTTGTTATGGATATAATTAATTGTTATAACATTAGTTATCATTTACAAAAAAAGAAAATTTGCTAGGAGTTAGGGGCATTTTTTTCTTGGCTCGCACTGGGTACTCAAATCCTCAAGGCTGCCACTGCCTACAGCCACAATAGACACAACTTAAATAAACTTATTGGAATGGTCAAGTGATACATCATTTAGTTTGACATGCCAAACTTGTATTTTCTTAAGAAAATTTATCGAATATTATAAACGCTTCACGGTAAATATAAGTAAACTCCAAAGTTTTGACTATCATTTTGAGGGCCACACCCAGGGGCGGAGCTATGTGTGAGCCACCTGTGGCACGTGCCACACATGGCTTTAGCCCGATGATGTAATGTTTTTTTGAAAGTTGATAGCGCTTTAACAGTGCTACACATAATTTGGAGCTAGAGATGAGCAAAGCAAAAAATATGTAGAAAACCATGATTCTTGGGTTTGAGTACGAAGAAAGAAGAAGAATAGTATGATAAAGAAGAAGATGAATAGTGCGTTTTTGAGTTTTGCAGGGATTTGTCTGGTTTTAATTAATTTGGTTTTCGTGCAACACTAAAGAAAGGTGCAATAGTATGTACTTATTGTCCTCTAAGTAGTGCAAATACTATAGAGTATAGACACATGGGTGCAGTGCACTAGTATGACTCATAAAAAGTAGTAGTATGTATGTAGTGCAGTATAAAATAAACAATCTATCTTATCTAATATCACACTATTTCTTTATTATTCAATTATATATTATTTCTGTTGTATATATGAAAATCAATCTCCAGTAACCCGAACTCGAACCGCAAAAAACTAGTTTTATCAAAGTCAATGAGTAGCTAAAGCTAATTATTATTCGTGAAAAGCAAAAATTGTGCTACCCACGGTTCAAAATCTTAGATCCGCCACGCCACACCCCGTCTATCTATGATAGCCACAAAGGAAAAAAGGTCTTAAAAATATTATTAGGGTGCCAGGTCAAAAGAACGGGTCTTGGGCCGGTCTTCGGTACGTAAAATCTTCCATTCCTTTTCTATTAACGGGTAAAAAAACAAAAAAATGGTACCGAAGCCAAAATATCAAAACCTAAAAATACCAAATCACTTCGAAAAACCGCAACCTCGTATAAAACAACGTTTCAGCCCTTTCAAATTGAAACTAAATATATATAGCCACGATCGACAGTTTATCAACTTTATTTTTTATTCAATTCTCCCTGAAAGAAACTTGATATAGATTTTGGTTGTTTTTGCTCTTGTCAAGGTGGTTGAGAAAGTGATACATTATAGATATCATATTCGCTTACTATCATTGACGAACAAGAAATAAATCATTTTTATCTTATCCATTTTCTTTTACCTTAATCACCTTTCATACGCATTCCAGTGAGGTGAGACATAATTAATTCATGTCCTCAACCAAATCAAGACTTATACCTGTCGCTTTAGTGTAATTAGAGCTTAGGTGAGGAATATTGACTATAGCTAGCTAGTTAACAAAGCTTGATTACATGAGGATTAGGGAGTGGATGCATTGTGACTTAGTTAACATCCAATCAAACGATCGAGTGCAGAACTTGAAGTTTGAGTTAACTACTTTTCTCTATTTTCTATTTTTAATTACCAAGCATTTAAACGTTCAAAATATGTACATTTATGAGAACATTTCTGTTATAAAATGTCTCTTTTAAAATCATGAAACTACTGCTTATTCAACCTCATACAGATTGGACTTAGAAATAACTTCTTTTAAAGGTAAATCTCATACACTTACCACATACAAATATTATATTATTCTTCCATGTTTTAACCATGTGATTCTTAACCTTTGTCATCCATGCATGTTTTAACAAATCAACCTCTAGCTGCTCATTGAGATTCTTCAAATCTGTTCGGCTTCTATTTGTATTTTCGAACGACTGTGCTGTGTTAGAAAAATAATAAACTATAGATTGTAGAAAAGCCAGATAAAAACAGACAAAACCACGTATGTTCGTATAGTTAATATATATGAGTGTAATACACTATAAAATTTGAACCACTTTGTGGCTTAAAAATATTATCCATTGTATAATTTGAAGACGTGGATAAAATTGGGAGTTGGTAAGTTTTGTCTTTTATTCATTTTTAGATAATAGAATGGCTACTATTAATTAATTAACGAATGACAAATAAGATTTGACGAATTTGACCTTATCCAATTTCCCTTTCTATTACCAATAAATTGTGCCAACATGGCCCATGGGATTTTTTTGGTGCAACTGTGAGATATATTATTAATACTCCAAACTTTGAACAAACATAAGAACAGAGAAAGAATTGTGACAAACCCACAAATCTGATACAAGACAACTATCCATTCTAACTGTAACAGACTTATTACTACTAGACTCTGCCATATACTATACTAGTTATCCAGTACTAGCATTAGAGTTACTTCATCCTCTCATTTACTTCAGAAATATCTCACTATGGATATTCACTTCTATATTCATATTCACTTCTATATTCATCATTAAGCCATATACCTCTTCCTCAAATGGGACACTCACATTTCCATTTTGCTCCCCACTTTTCCTTATACCACCCAAACATATACTCAGCCCATTGCTTTGATTCTTCAACAGTGGGAATCCTCTTTTTTTCCACAAACATACCAACCATTTCATCCTCTTTTTGCAAACGAATGAAAAAATCATCAACCTCCTTCTCTTTGTCTATATTTTCTAACATACTTGAAGACTTCCCATTCTTATCTCTGCATACATCTCCCTCATTCTGACACTCTTGATTAACATTAGTGTCCAAAGTTTCATTGCTGCCTTCACTTCCCAATACCTCAACTCTATTCTTGTTTTCTCTTTGTGTTATGTTCTGTAGTTTACTCCTTCCTTCTTTAGTTCCTAGAGCAGGGAACTGCTCTTCATAATTGTTTCCTTTATCAGTTTCATCCTTTCTTTCCCTGCCATCCACAATATCCTTGTCTTTTTTCCTATATTCTTGTCTTTGATCTTGTAGACCATAAACCCTATTCTGCCCATTTTTCTTATAATGCATCACATTCTTCTTCCTATTCTGAACTGCTCTGAAACCTTCATACTGGAAATCCCTCATTTCTTTCAATTCTTTTTCTTTTGCAGTCTCTATCTCTTTAAGTTCATCAACAGTTCTAGGTCTATTGCCACATTTCTCAATTCCATGACCAAATACTTTGCAGTGGCTACATCTTTCTGGTTTCCAGTCATATTCAACTAACACTTCCTTAGATCCTTTGACATTCTTATCTTTATCAACATATTCAATTTTAATTGTAGACTTCAATTCTTTTCCTGCATCAACTTCTACAAGCACCCTTGCATAGTAAGTTTTACCCACTCCCAGTTGACACATACTAGCAGTTACTTGATCCATAATTTTTGGTATCCCAATACTACTAGCTATAGCACTAATTCCTTTCACACTCCATGCTTCCATTGGAACCTTAACAAATCTGACCCAAATTGGTAACTTCACTGGTTCAACTTTCAACATGCCAATATCAGGATCCCACTTTTGCACAAATAGTGGTCTACTATTTACCATCCATGGACCTTGACTCAGCACATGGTTCATTCCACTTTCATCTCTAAACTTGAAGAGATTCATACCATTACCATTATCAGTTACCTCCTTTAACCCAAATCTACTCCACATCCTTCTGATGTGGTACCTAAGTTCATGAATTCCCATATTCGTTCCCACAAAATAACCACAGATAGTATTAGCCCATTTCAAACTTCCTATGTTCACAATTTCCTCATCAAACACAACAGTTTCCTCACCATCCTTATTCATACTAGGGGCAATATATACAAGTTCATTTATACAAGTGTTAGCATCCTTCTTCAAAACTTTAGCATATGAATTCTTATCACTACTATCCATATCATTAGCACAGTTATTCACATTGACAGAACAATCATTTGATTGATTAGTAGGATTAGTATCACTTACAGACTTTCTACCAGATGCTGCACCAGAACCTGTATCAATAGCATCAGTTTGTACCTCATTCACCATTAAAGTCTCCTTCTCATTCATACTTCCATCATGAGTTGAACATTCATCTTCCTTACTCTTCTCCCCCTCACCAATTTCATCACCTTCCTCTATTACCTCACCTTCCTTATTCTCACCAACCACCTCTTCTATCATTTCTCTACTAATCCCTGCATCACTCTTCCTCACAGCTTTATTCCTCATTCCCAATTCATCACTATTATCCCTAATTTCTGAACCATCAGCCCTATCCACACTTTTCACATCATTTTTCTTCTTACCATTCAGTTCACATACAGTATCCTTTAACCTATTAGGCAAACGAGTCTTCCTCTTAGACTGTCTACCTTTAGCTGTCATAATATCGACTAATTGTACACAAATGAACAATTAACCATTAAGAATATAATCAGAATTAACTGAATAGTGAAATGAGTGAAAAAAATTAGAAATGTGAATTTTGGCGCCAAAATCAATAACTGGGTTTTATATCAAACCTTGTTAAGATTTGGGGAAAATCACACCACTAGATGTGGAATCGAAAACTGGTTCTATTACACTAATCAGATTTGAAAAATACGTACAGAATCGAATGTAATTGAAGGATTTCAAGCTTTTTAATGGTGGAAAGCGCGGGAATGTTTGTTCCAATATTATACTTGAAGTCTACAAGAAGCTGTGAATTTATTAAGAATAAGACTGCTTCCAAAATATCAGGATACTTACAAAAGTAACATGTAAACATTGATTTTCCACACAACAAGCCAGATATCCACTGATACTACAAAAAGCAATCTTGGCCCATGGGATTAGTTTACACCAACATTCATTCTTTCCAATGTTATAAAAATAGTATGCCATATGTACTCGCTAGTCAAAACTAACTTTTATTACTATACGTATTTAGCAAAACAACATTAATATATATTACAAAAGTTAAATTCAGGAATTAGGATTTCTTAGTTTTATATTAGTTTGCGTCAATTGTATGGCAAGCTTTCGTTGAATATATATGAAAATAACAGGACCGGATCACCAACCAACATCCACCATATGGTTGCCAAGTACAAGTATACAACAACATACAAGGATAGTATCGTAATTAGTAATACCGTCACATGCCAAGTGTACATCTTAAGCTACAAGCTAAAGACCTCTATAAATAGATGACAGATGGATATTAAACACCAACCAAGCTTTAATTTAAACTTGGTAATACATTTTTCGGCTCAACAATTATTTTCCTTCTCCAATGGCATATTCATCAACCATCCTCCTCATTTTCATGCTCTTAGTGACTGGTAACATGCATGTTAATGGATGCTATACGTCGATAATAAGCTTTGGTGACTCACTAGCCGATACAGGAAACCTAAAACAACTTTCCACTAAATCAGATGGCGATTCACTCCATTTCTTATTTCCTCCTTATGGCGAAACGTTTTTCCATAAACCAACAGGACGTTTCTCCAATGGCCGCCTCATCATTGATTTCATTGGTAATGCATGAAACTATTTAAAGCGCATATTAAGTTCTTAAGAAATATATGCATATATTGTTTCTTTAGACATCATTGGTTGAGTTTGTTTTTCTTGTTTGTACTTGAAGCTGAGAGTCTTGGGCTGCCATTGATACCTCCGTCTCTAGGCAGCTATGTGGCCAACAACTTGACGGGTTTGGGACAAGGAGTGAATTATGCGGTAGCGGGTGGGACTGCATTGGAGCCATCATTTCTTGAAGCAAGAGGAGTTTATCATTCGAGGGAGAATGCGTCTTTAGGAACACAGTTAGGGTGGTTCAAAGAATCGTTGGCTTCTATTTGCTCCAACGTTTCAGGTAACCTACATGCACCTAATTTATTTATTCTAATGTTAAACGGTTAAACCTAAGTTACAAAGAATTACAGTAGTCTACATATCATTTTCCCTGTATTACTTTTCTTTCAACATGTTTATTTAATGCATTATTGCAGACATTTTGATAAACATGTTTATTCCTTTAGCATCAATGAGAAACATATCATTTTAATGGATGAATAATTCAAATATAATTTCTAAGTCCACTAAATAATAAAATATACCAATATGGAAAAGATAATATATATCAAAAGGGTGATAAGTAAAGTAAAAGCAGAATAAACCTCTTTAGACAATTGATAATTTGTCATGGAACACTTTTTAGTAAACCTCCAAATATTTATAAATACATAAAAATTTATTTTTATAATTAAAGGAAGAGGGTTAAAACATTGAGTAATCTTTAGCTTGTTGTCAAAGGTTAAAAAATGTAATAGAGACTCAAGCTTTTTACCATAACTTATAAATTAGCATTTTACGTTTAGACCAACTTAACTCATTATATTATATGAACTTGCAACTACGTACGTACAGAGAGTATGTTTTCCTATAGATCGACCATATATTGATCGATTATAACCCCTAAAATTATTTATCGCAGATTGCAAGCACTTGATCGGAAGCTCTTTAATTCTCATGGGGGAGATTGGAGGAAATGATTACAATTACGCATTAGAATATGGAAAATCTATTGTTGAGGTTAAAACCTATGTTCCGTTTGTTATTGACACCATCATTTCAGCAGTAAATGTAAGTCTATAATTAGAAATTGATGCTTTGTCTTTTTGTCGTACTTGTCTAATTGTATATAACTGAATTTGTTAGAGAAAATATTAACTTTAAGTTAATGTGTTCTAAAACGCAGGAACTTATTGAGCTTGGTGCCAAGACACTTATTATACCCGGAAATTTGCCAATTGGATGCTCTGCTGCTTACTTGACAATCTTTTATGGCTCGAACAAGGTCCGATATGATGATACAACCGGCTGCATTATTGAGTTAAACAAGTTTGCCGAGTACCACAATGAACTTCTTCAAACACAGTTAAATCGTATTCGAGAAGTTCATCCAGAAGTTAACATCATTTATGCTGACTACTACAATGCTGCCATGCAAGTTTTTGTCTCTCCATACAAATACGGTACATAAAACATCACTTTTGTACACACACATTCATAACACTATTACACTAATACATAATGCTATAAAGTACAAGCAACTTAAGTGCACATTTTTATTTGAGCGTGTGTAGGATTTACAAATGGTGCTCTGAAGGCATGTTGCGGAGGTGGAGGGCCGTTTAACTACAACGCATCGGTAGCATGTGCAGACCCTCTATCGACTTCATGTGCTCAACCACATACATATTTTAATTGGGATGGGTTGCATTTAACCGAAGCAGCATACAGGATTATATTCAAGAGCTTATTTAAAGGGTCATACACTACCCCACGGTTCAATTCATTATGCCCTACGTTAAAACCAGAAGGAATAGCAAGTTCAATATAAGCAAGTGAAGAACTTATTAATTCTTATTCAAGCCTTTGCGTTCAAGTTACTAAAACTTGAAAAAGGGATATTTTGTATTAAATTAAAGTTTTAATATAGGGTTGCAGCTGTACGTAGGTATATAAAAGAAAACGAAAAAAAAGAGCTATTTTGACATCTATTTTAAATAGTTATTTGTATAAATAGTTACTTTATACATCAAGCAAGTAAAGACGGGATATATAATATTATCTTTTTCACGATTTGTAAAGGGATTTCTAATACGCGCATGAGTATGCTAAATAATCTTAAATTACCGTGATCAAATGTAAGCTAATTTAATCAAAGAGTAAATTGCAAAAATCATCAACGTTGTTTGACTAAATTGGAAGTTCAGTCTTATCATTTTTGAAAGTGCAAAGGGCGTCCTTGCGAGGAACTTATATCAGTCCCAACGCAAAGTGAATTGACTAAACTACCCATCATCATTTTCCTCCCTTGTTTTCCTTTTAGATTTTATTCGTTTCATAAAACAATCGAAGAATGCATGCATGTCATCTTGATCTTCTTTTAGAAATAATTATTCCTCTATCATCTTTTACAACAAATTACACTACAACAATCAGGAGGACGGGCGAAGACACTTTTGGCGGGGACGCCGCTGTCCCCACCAAAAGTCGCTAAACGACAAAAGCCATGGTGAGCTGGCACACAAATTTGCTAACCGTTTACTAAATTTTCAACGCACACTTTTAGCGGGGACATGTCACCGCCAAAAGTCTATATGATTTTCATAAAATTTTGACCAAAGTTATAACTTACTAATTGTTCCCGCGTTTTTTTCCCTCCAACACTTTTGGCGGGGACATGTCCCCGCCGAATGTTTTTGAACATATTTCAACCTTTTAGCGGGGACATGCCCCCGCTAAAAGATTTCACCAATTTTTCAGTTTTCCCTCTTCACATTTACTTTTTCCCGCTAAATCTTTTTCACCAATTAAAAATGATTTAAAATTATTAAAATTTATTTAAAATTCTTTTTATAAATGATTCAAATTATTAAAATTTATTAAAATTAATTTAAAATTCTTTATAAATGATTTAAATTATTAAAATTTATTAAAAGTGGAATATTTAATTCAGCTAAAAATCATTTAAAATTATTAAAAGTTAGTTAAATTTAAATAAAAATGATTTAAACTAATTATAAATGATTTTAAAATGATTTAAATTAAAAATAAATGATTTAGATTACTTTTTGTATTAGACGACGAAACGGAAGACATGTCCCCGTCGAAAGGGCGATGTTTAAAAAATATATTTTATTTATAAATGATTTAAATAGACTCATCCGTTTAACATCTTATGTATAACAATATCATCTCGACTCATTCATTTAACATGCTATGTATAACCATAGCATCTCGACTCACCCGATTAACATCTTATGTATATCCACAGCATCTCGACTCATCCGTTTAACATCTCATGTATAACCATATCATCTCGACTCATCCGTTTAACATCTTATGTATAACGATATCATCTCAACTCATCCAGTTAACATGTTATGCATATCCATAACAACTCGACTTATCCGTTTAACATGTTACACATATCCATAACAACTCGACTCATCCGTTCAACATGTTATGCATATCCATAACAACTCGACTCATATGTTTAAGATGTTACGCATATCCATAACAACTCGACTCAACCGGTTAATATGTTACAGATATCCATAACAACTCGACTCATCCGTTTAGCTTGTTACGTATATCCATAACAATTCAACTCATCCGTTTGACATGTTACACATATCAATAACAACTCGACTTATCCGTTTAACATGTTACGCATATCAATAACAAGTCGACTATCCGTTTAACATGTTATGCATATCCATAACAACTCGACTCATCCGTTTAACATGTTATGCATATCCATAACAACTCGACTCATCCGTTTAACATGTTACGCATATCTACAGCAACTCGACTCACCCGTTTAACATGTTATGCATATCCATAAAAACTCGACTCATCCATTTAACATCTTATGTATATCCATAGCATCTTGACTCATCCAATTAACATCTTATGTGTATCCATAGCATCTTGACTCATTCGATTACAATCTGATGTATATCCAAAACATCTCGACTCATTCGTTTACCATCTTATGCATATTAATAGCATCTCGACTCATACGATTAACATGCTATGCATAACGATATCACCTCGACCCATTCGTTTAACATCTCATGTATAACCATATCTTCTCGACTCATTCGTTTAACATTTTATGTATAGCTGATTCGATACGCGCTATATACTATAATATAATATATATAATAGACGTGATCGTTTCCGAAGTAAGCACGGGCAAGTACGTTCCTCGGGTCGTTTCTCCCAACGAGGCGTTAATTTGAGTTGATTGGATCGGGATCTAGTTTTGTGAAATGAATGGATAGCGAAAAGAAATGAGAATTTTTGGAGTTTTAAACTAAAATTACAAAATATAAAATAAGGGCAACTAATAAGCAAGCAAGACAATAGACTAAAAATGATTAACTACTAAAGCAATTAACTAAACGATTAAAGCTACTAAATAATCCTAAAAGTGAACTAGATAATATAAGAAATATGTTTGCCAAGTGACGTAATGAGCTCATTAAGTGTGGAATAAAGTTTGATGACGAATTATATTCCTTAAAAAAAACTATTTGCTCACAACGTTGGTTTTTATTGCAAACAATCTTCTTAAAAGAAAATAATTGCTAGATGTGTAATTTAATTATTTTCCAGCTTTTGCTCTTCAAACAATAAAATTACAAATCTAAATAATTTGTCTAATTATTAATCATAAACTTTTTATTAACCCACACTTAAATCACAAATTAGCATCACTTAGCAAACGCTAATAAATCTACTCACTACGCATGATAATTAAACTACGAGCAACAATAATTCTAACAACCATAATTATATTTATCTATGCTAAATAATTAAGCTAAAACTATAATTAAGCTAAAGAAAAGGGAGAGAAAGTACCCGGATTTAATTAAGAGCGATAATGATGATTAAAACACTAACTAACCGCAACCAAGCTCAATAATTAACCCAAAATACTTCATCACACCCATAATTCTTCAAAAGCTTGTGACTTTACGTAATTTTTAGATAGATTTTAAATAAAGGTGGTAACTTTTTAAGTAAAAGCCTTAGATAAATAAAAATTTTGATTTTTAAACTAAATTAACCCTAAAAATGTAAAAAGATTAAAACTTTTAAATAAGATATCACTAAAAATGTAAAAAGATTAAAACTTTTAAGTAAAATGCAAGCTAAAAATAATTTTTTTAAGGTGAAAAGATAAAAACTTAATTAATTAGAAGGCTAAAAGTAAAGATTTTTATAAAAAGTTTAGTGCTTAATTAATTATATGGCTAAAAGAGGAGATTTTTATAAAAATAGATTAAGACATAAAAAGTAATTAACTAAAGCATAAAGGTAAATGCATAAAAGAAATTAAGTAAAGATTAATACCTTATTATTAACAAAGTTTGATACAAAAGCTTCTAGTATTACAAATATTGATACCCTCCTATTACAATAATACTCTACTAAATATTACATATGTGTGTGTAATTTGTGTGTGTCTGGAAGGCTGTGTGTAAGGCTCCCCTGTATGTCTCGGATGGTGATGTATTTATAGCAATCATTGGATCTTTCTACATAAATGCACCGACTTTGATTTCTGGACCCTTCCATCATTTTCTGGTACCAGGACACGTGTCATCTTCTTATTGGACCGCAGAATGCTCCTGAACATTCCTGAACCTCATACTGACGTGTCAGACAGGACACGTGTCGCGCTCCCATTGGTCAGCCGCCCTGCCACCTCATACCAAGGACTGACACGTGTCAGTCTGACTTGACGGCGCCGCCACCTGTACCTGCGAAGTCAACCTCGTACCAATGATTAGCCGCCGCCATGTGGCGGCTTCTGATTCGTCCACGTCACCGACACGTCAGCAGTTGGGACCCACTGACTGTGTTGGCGAAGGTGGGGCCCACTGCCACGTGACATGGTCCTATTCGTCCACGTGGTGACACGTGGCGACACGTGGCATGCCACGTGTTTTGGTCAACGGTCAACAGTCAACGTGGTCAACGGTCAACGTTGACCGGTCAACGAGTGGACCGGGCCGGTCTGGTCTGGTTCTGGTCTGGTCTGGACCGGGTCTGGTCTGGTTCGGGTCTGGACCGGTCTGCCACGTGGACCAATGAGAAGGTGCCACGTGGCGTGGCTATAAAATACCTCACTTTGGGTCACCTGGGAATCGAACCCTGGTCGCTTGGGTGAGAGTGGAAGGACGCACCAGCTGCGCTGGTGCATACCTTCAATCTTATAATGCAAAATTTAATATATACCCCTTATTTGCTTCAGTCCAGTTCATTTAATAAAAAGGGTCAAATAGGATTTTGACCTGCCATTTAAAGGGTTATATGAACCGGTCAAGAAAAAGTAAAAGTACCTCCGCACTCGTTTTTTCGTGCTCTTTCCAATGGTTTGCTCGAAAAATACATTTGACTTCGTCTTGGCCTCGTATTTTAGTGATCTTTCCGTATCTCGTGCTCGTTTTTATAGTTTTGGCTCGGTTTTTGTCCTTTTTTCACATATCCATACCTGCACAACCAAAAACACAAAAACAACATATATTTGGCATTTTAGGTCGGTTTTTGGTCATTTTGGGTCTTAATTTGGTCACGAAAAGGTATGTGTTTAAGCACATACCAATAGCCATAGTATCTCGACTCACCCGATTAACATCTTATGTAAATCTACAGCATCTTGACTCATCCGATTAACATCTTATGTATATCCATAACATCTCGACTAAATCGTTTAACATCTTATGTATAACAATATCATCTCGACTCATTCGTAAAACATCTCATGTATAACCATATTATCTCGACTCATTCGTTTAACATGTTATGTATAACAATATCATCGTATAACCATATTATCTCGACTCATTCGTTTAACATGTTATGTATAACAATATCATCTCAACTCATTCGTTTAACATGTTATGTATAACAATATCATCTCAACTCATTCGTTTAACATCTCATGTATAACCATATCATCTCGACTCATTCGTTTAACATGTTATGTGTATCCATAGCATCTTGACTCCTCCGATTAACATCTTATGTATATCCATAACATCTCGACTCATTCGTTAAATATCTCGTGTATAACGATATCATCTCGACTCAATCGTTTAACATCTTACGTATATCCATAGCATCTCGACTCATCCATTTAACTTTTATGTATAACCACATCATCTCGAATCATTCGGTTAACTTGTTATGTATAACAATATCATCTCGACTCGTTCGTTTAACATCTCATGTATAACCACATCATCTCGACTCGTTCGTTTAACATCTCATGTATAACCATATCATCTCGACTCGTTCGTTTAACATCTCATGTATAACCATATCATCTCGACTCATTCGTTTAACATGTTATATAAAAAAATATCATCTCGACTCATTCGTTTAACATCTCGTGTATAACCATATCATCGTGACTCATTCGTTTAACATGTTATGTGTACCCATAACATCTTCTTCCGATTAACATCTTATGTATATCCATAGCATCTCGACTCATTCGTTTAACATCTCATGTATAACCATATCATCTCGACTCATTCGTATAACATCTCATGTATAATGATATCATCTCGACTAATCGCTTAACATCTTATGTTATCCATAGTATCTCGACTCATCAGTTTAACATCTTATGTACATCCATATCAAATCGACTCATTCGTATAACATCTCATCTATAACCATATCATCTCGACTCATTCGTTTAACATCTCATGTATAACGATATCATCGCTACTCATTCGTTTAACATCTTCTGTATAACAATATCATCTCGAGCTCTCGACTCATTCGTTTAACATGTTAAATGATTTAAGTTATGTATAAATGATTTAACTTAGTTAAACATGATCTAAATAATTTTAATAATTTTTAAATTAACTAAAGATGATTTAGAAAATATTAAAATTAAATTTCAATGATTTAATAGTGATTTAACTTAATTAAAATGATTTAGAAATAATTTTAAATGATATAAGTTAAGTATAAATGATTTAACTTAGTTAAAAATGATGTAAATACTTTTAAAAATTTAAAATTAATTAAAGATGATTTAGAAAATATTTAAATTAAATTTAAATAATTTAATAGTGATTTTACTTAATTAAAAAGATAATAAAGAGTTATTTATTACTTTTATTTTTTTTAACACTACTTTTGCCGGGGACATGTCCCCGCTTAAAGTTTTCACCAATTTTTTTGTTTTTCCCTCCTCTCATTTACTTTATCCTGCCAAAGTTTTATGTCAAAAATTAAAAACTTTTAACGGGGACTAGTCCCCGCCAAATGTAATCACTTAATAAAAAACAGATATATACTTATCAGATCTGGTTTTTTACACTTAGAAAAAAAAAAAAAAAAAAAACTCATCTACACTTCGTCTTCCTCTAGTTCTATCCAACACACCACCACTACTTCACCACCACAATACCACCACTACTTCACTGCACCACCGTGTCCACCACACCACCACTATACCAGCGCCACCACCACCATGTCCCCCATACACTCGCACCACTGTGCACTTCTTCCTCTCTTTCTATCATTCTTTCTTCTTCTCTTATACAAAAGCACACGAAGGTTGGTGTTTTTTATATTTGTTATTATTATTTTTTTTAATTTTAGTTAATTTTAGGTTATGTTTGTGTTTAATTTAGGGTTTGTTTTTTTTGTTTGTGTTTGGTTAGCACCATAGCCGAAGTCGGACCACCACCACAGCCTTACCACAGGTAACCACCACCATCACAATTATTATTGTTTTTTTTTGTTTATGTTTAATTGGGGTTTGTTTTTTGTTCGTGTTTGGTTAGCACCATAGCCGTACCACCACCACAACCGGACCACAGGTAACAACCACCATCACAATTATTCTTGTTTTGTTTATGTATATGATTTGGGGTTTATTTTTTGTTATATGTTAGTTAGTTATAATTAGTTGATTTATGTTAAATATTTTTTGATTTTTTGATTTTTGTTAATACTTTTGGCAGCCTGTTGTCGACGAGCCGAGAGACGATCACAACCAACCAAAACATTATGTGGTATTGATAAGTTTACTCTGAAGTGTTTTACTTAGTATGAAAGAAAATAAATCTCGATATTGACTTGTGATGTGTGCTATTTTAACAGCCAACACCAAGTGGAGCGGCTAAATTGGTTTGGAACATTCTTGATTTTCTGAAAGACCAAGACATTAGGCTTAAGGTTAGCTATGAAATCGTTGACAAGGTATATTTCACTGATGTTACTGTGTTCCACACTACAACTCCGGTGAACTTCATATCAAGGGTGGCAAATTGGACGGGTTTGGTTGTCTCATAAATGGGTTAAAACAGATTTGGGTCAAAATGATCTATTTTATAATGTGGGCTAAAACAGAGGGATAAGTTAGTTGTATTGAATATGCACAATGTGTGTAAGTACTAGCAAATTGGTGTTTTGTATTCATAAAATGTTCTAAGGCTAGTTTTATGTATCCATTGCTAGTATGGTTCATTATTACTATTCGGTAACTTGATCTTGATATAAGTGTATATAGACACCAAGACTTACATAATGTAAATTGGATATGGTTACAGGTTGGTCTCGTTATTGGTAAAGGGGTTGAGACGATTAAAAAAACATGCAAGCCAGTACAGGAGCCCGTATTCAGGTATATTTGAATTCTCACTCGAGGAATTTATTGGAATTATGTTATAGATTATAAATTTTTGAATATGTTACACATTGTATCAGGTGATACCACTACACCCACCCCCTAGTGATACTTCGACATAGAGGACTGTACAGATAGATGGAACAAGTGATCAGATCCAGGCTGCAAAACAAATGGTCAATGAAGTAATTAGTGAGGTATGAAGAGTACTGTATGCAATGTTATGTAGTTGTAGGTTTGCTATTTATATATTGCTACTTATGGCATTTGTATTGTCTTTGTATTAATTTGAGATGATTCTCGTGCAGAATCGTCACAGAAATTCAATGGGTAGTGGCTACTCTCAGCAAGGTTATCAAGCTCAACCCCCCACAACTTGGGCCGCACCGGTTCAACAAATGCAACAGTCGGGTTATGGCTACCTTCATGCTGGTGCATGCCCTCGGTTGATTTAGTTATTTGTGATCATAAAACTTATTTGTGATTATAAAACTTATTTGTGATTCAATGAATAAAAGGATATTCTCCTCAGGTTGATGTATTGTGTTTGTGTTATGTTATTTGTGACTTTACAGTTTTAGCGAGTTAATTTGTGGTGTTGTAGAAATTTGTCATGTATGTGTTGGGTGAGAACACGTAGATTGTTTCCGGAAAAAATCTGGAATTTACCCATTTTGCAGCAATATGTTGCAAAATGGGACAGAGTCTTTTGGCGGGGACATGTCCCCACCAAAAGGCTGAACCAGTTTTGTATGGTTGAGACTTTTGGCGGGACATGTACCTGCCAAAAATCTTGACCTATAATTTATTAATTAACTTAATCACTTATTTAAGTGCTTTTTCGGTTAATTAATGGACCTTTTGGCGGGGACATGTCCCCGCCGAAAGTATTGCCACGCTGGACATAGTTTGACCAGCCCAAAGGCTGTGGGACCCACGTGTCACCGCCAAAAGACTCAACTGTCCTCGCGGAAAATGATCATCGAGGGGGTTTTTGTGGGGACATGTCCCCGTATGTGTTTTGCACATCCATTCTGATGAAAAAAAATGACAAACCAATCAAACCTAGTTTATCATAGATCAAAGTTTCTCTTCTATATCCATTTTATTTCTTTTATTTAAATAAAAAATATACCAAAAATTGATTTTGAAGGCTCACATAATCACAAACCTTAAACCTAACAACGTACCGAGATTCATCTTCATCTAAAATAAATATAACAAAACATTAGATCTAAAAAGCTATTGATGCACAAATAAACCCTAGATCGAGGAACGAGCTGACCAACACAATGTAGGTGTTTAGGGTTTATAAAAAGAAAAAAAAAGGTATACTGCATTATGTTCCTAACGTTTGCCATTTTGCGAAAATATCCCTAATTTTGAAATTCTGCGAGCTGTCTACCTAACATTTGGGCTTTTGCGAGAAATGCCCCATAGGCGCTCCCGTTTTTTGCTAACGATTGTTAAATTTCCCGTTAGTGGCCATGTGAAATGATGAATTTACCCTCGTCTTCTTCCTACAATTACTCTCTTTTGTTTTCTTGAAAATATTATAATCCCACCACCATCACACCACCACCCTCTACCACCACATACCCAGCACCACCACCCTCTCCCACCACCATCCTCTACCACCACATAACCACCACCATCGACATTGGCATCACCATATGTAAAATTACAAAATTAAGGGAAACAAGTGGTCCTCTACTAAACGGATCCATGTCAACGAGTATGACGCTGAATTTGGCTCAAAAGGTATATCTGTAAACCTTTAACAAACACTGTTGTAAGCCATAAATTGCATAGTAAAATAGCACAAGAAGATCGCCTGTAGTTAGAAGCAAGTTAGGAGGGGTTTGGATTAGCTTTTTTGTGGCTTTATTCTTGTAGAACAAAATAAACCTTTTTTTCTATTTCAGATTTGTGAAAGTGTAAAACTGCTAATATAAGACATGTATGGGATATGCTTAGTGAAACTTCTTATATAAAGGCTGTTTGGGCTTTTCGAGACTGCTTATTGATACTACCATATAGGGGCTGTCTAGGATTGGTTCTTGATTATCTGTTTTTTGTTCCATTAACGGTTTAAGTGTTAATATAAGGGTTGCTGAAAATTGTATCATGACTCTACCATAAAGCTAAATAGCGGCAACTGTTCCATCTTTTTATGTTAAAACTCACAGAATTCGCTTTCGTCGAATCAAACTGGAAAATTCCATTCGGTCATTCTTTTATGCGTACTTTGTCAATATGAATTTTAAAGCAATAAAATTTACTTACTAAAGGGATCAAAATTTTGATCATTTATGCAATGGATTTCCATTTTGGTTGAAGTATTTTCATGGCATTAATTCAGAATTGATTCCCATACTAATTTAATGCACGGACATGATTGTTCAGAAACCTTAGAAAAAGCTATTAGCAAAAGCTTAGTTTGAAATAACACTTTCGCAAAGTGCAATGGCTATGGTAATGGAAAAGATGTTTGGATCACAAGTGCGATCTTAATAGGAAATAATATTTGAAGTTGGCTAATGGAAGAATTGAAGACAGGGTCCCAAACATCGATTGCACTGACAAGAGAGAAAAAACTGATGTTGGCGATGTTGAAGTTGTTGATCAACTTTGACGAAAGAAACTGCCACATGTGAACTTTGCAATTATATAGACTGTTATAACGATGATTCTATAAATCAATATATTCTTAAAAATATGATGTAAGAATTTTGTTATTCCCCATGTGTAAAGGAACTTGCCAATGTCCACACGACAAATGTGATACAGAAAAGTATAAGAAAAATAAATAATCTTATTTGGTTGAATTATTTTTAGTTATTTTTAAATTGGTGCTATAAACTTATACATTTATGATATGTCATTTTGGCTATGATTCTATATATTCATATATATTTTAAAGTGTCTCAAGGATTAACATTGCATCTTAACCTAGGATACAAAGATGTATCAAAAAATTGAATAATAACATATAATTGAAGAAATTTTCTTAAACTACATTTCTTATACATAATTTTTCTGATCTAAATGTTTGCATTCTTCATTATTATCAAACTAAACTTTAAAAATGTACAATCATTTATTATATGATACATTTCCGAAACCTAATATTTTTTCCTTTATTATCATCAAACCTAAAATTTAAAAGCTATACAATGATCATCTTTTTTCTTGTGAACATCATCTTCAATATCATCAAATCTGAACTTCAAAGGTTCATCAAATCTGAACTTTAAAGGTATACTTTTCCAACAACTCGAAGTCGGATTGTTTTGAACTTTAAAGGTATACTTTTCCAACAACTCGAAGTCGGATCGTAACACCCTCATTTTCACAGATAGCAGCGGAAGCTAAATCTGGGATATTACTTCTTGATACACATTCACAGTAATAGAAAATGACTCAAAAAGAGATGTTTTGAAATGATACGTTATCATTCATTAAAAATATCATAGTTTTACAAAAGGAGGTCCCAAAATCTATGTGAAACACAGGGTTTGAATGATAACAGGTTTGAAAGTCCTCAAGTCCAGTGCCACTCCGTGCCATAAGTCTGTAATATGCTCAGTTATTTGAGATACATGCTTAAAAGGGTTACCACAAAGGTTGAGTGGAATTCATAGGTTTTGATTTTGTAATGGTTGAATACAAGTTCAAGTGGGTTCCGTTGTTACACCCATCATTTGGTAATAATTGCAACGAATGCAATTATCAACGAAAACGGTTATTATTGCAACTAAGCTCATGACACCTCACGTTAACAGTCCAAGTCCAATGATGGCACTGCATACCAATCAGTGACTAGACGTAGGATTAACTTGCCAAGTTAACCCTGAAGTACTCAAATATAGTGCTAATTGGTACCCGGTAAGGGCACACCAACGGGAGTTGTCAAACTCCTGATAGATCTATCCACCATATTCGCGTTCACTTGCAAGTGATTATGGTTCATGAAATTTAAGTAATAGTGGCAAGGAGGTACTCGTGCAATAATCAATCAGGAGAAAAACACTTGTATTCGGTTTATAGCATGTATCCCCCTCACGAGTTTATAAAGAATTTAAAAGAGAGGCTATGAACTCACCTAAGTTTAGGGAAATCTAATTGATGTCCAAAGTGACTCAGATATCTAGACGGCTTACTCACGCAACCTGAGGTAGTGTATGTCAAGTCTTAGTTGGTTTGTTTATGTTTCAAAACTCTGTTTCTAAAGTAAGTATTTCTTGGGTTGACTAGATTTAGATATAACGTAACACTGTTCGGGCCATAATAATTTAGAGGTCATGTAGTAAACGTTTGAGGAGCCAGGGAACTTTAACTCGTAAACCCAGCAAACTCGTCAAAACGTATACCCAAATGAAACCCCTCACATGAAGCTCCCTAGTATTGTGATACGTTGTTAAAGTAAAAAGTTAGGTTTTAGTTTCTAAGAAAATATCTCATTTATATCCTTAAGTTTTCAAATGGGCAATATATACCCTTTATAAACTTTTACAAAACTAGTCCTTTATATAATAATTATATATATACTAACCCTTTAACTTTAAAACTTTATAAATAGGTCCTTATACTTATAACTTTATAAAAATGAAAGAAATGACCCTTATACTTCACAGTTTTCAAAAGTTATGATATATACCCCTATGCATGAAATACGTTACAAAACTAGTCCAAAAACCATGCAAAGTGTATTTTAGTAATACAAAAGAGTTTTATAGCTTATAGCTTATTAAAATAGGTTAATATAAGTAGCTTTTACAAGCTTATAGCTTATTAAAAGGGGTTATCACCATAACTATCAAAACGACATGTATTTAGGGGTTTAAAATGAAAACGCCTAGGTTTTTATGATCAAGGCTTAAACAAGGACTCATATAAGATCTAACAAAGCTTATGAACATTATAAAACCAAAATAGAGCTTATATAACTAGTGTAGGGAGCTTACACATTGAAAATGGGTCGAAACTAGGTTTAGGGTTTTCTCGACAAGAAAGCGATTTGGAGGGGGCTTCAAGGCTTGGTCTTGGCTTCTATTCTGATCTATATAATTCTACTAGGATCAAGTGAGATTAGATAATTGAGGTGGAGAAGCTTTGGTGGGATAGCTTGAATGCTTATGGTTCTCGTGGTATTTATAGGCTCGAAAGTGGAGTAATGACCAAGAATACTTGGAGTGGTGGCCAAGGTTGGAAGGGGGTGACTCAAGGCAGCTAGTAGGTGACTAGGAGAGGCTAGGGAGGGTAGCTATGCCGTGTTGGAGGTTTTTGCGGTTGTAGTGAGTCGTGGTGATGTTGTGATGACAAGTAGGTGACAAGACAAGCTTGGTAGCCATAGATTTATAAGGTGGTGACAAGGAGGTGATGGAAGAGGTTTCTAGGCTACTAGGTAACATGGTGGTGATGTCATGGAGGAGCTTTAGGTGGTAGGGTGTTAGTTTTAAGTGTCGAATTAGAGTTTTAAGTTAGATTAGGGTTTTGCTTAGGATTAGGGTTCTAGATTAGAGTTTAGAATGACTTAGGAAATAGTTCTAAGGTTTAGGAATCATGCAATATGGTTTTGTACCTAATGGTAAGGTTTAAACATGGTTTAGGAGCCTAAATGACCTAATTTGGATTCTGATTTTAAAGGACTTGTACACTGAGCTTTATGTAGTTGTACTAGGGTTTAGGAAGGAAAATATATCTAAGATAACTTGTACATAAGCCTTGAATACTTTCAAACTAGTTTAGACTTGAAATTAGGGTTTTTGAAATAACCGTAAACGTATAGGGCTTGTTTTCATAAGGTTGTAAATACTATATTAGGTTGATAGTATACTTGATAAAATGATTTTTGAAACATAGACTTGACATATTAGGAGGTTTACATAATGTAAACATAGAGATATTTGGCATTGGTTGTTGCGTGAGCACGTCTAGTTAGCTATGTAAGTTAGTTCACATAGTGGGAATATAATTGATGCGTGGTTTTGTGACCTTACAACAGGTTTTACCTCTCAAGGGATCTCAAGAGGCTTACAACCCCACCAGGCAGTGTACCTGACCGATGTAGTATAGGATAGTGGTAAGTACGGGGGATTGATCGTTCTCTCACAGGGAATAGTGTTCGTTAGGATAGAAAAACTACTCTAATAGGTCTAAGGGTGGAAGGAAGATTCTTTTTGTATTTTATATTTTATGGAAAGCAAGTAAAATCTCGGTTTTTAGAGGAAGGGCGGAATTAGTTGCTAGTCAACTAACCCAAGTTTACTACTTATGCAAATTAAAATAAATAAAAATCTAAACTATTGTGGTTGTGAAAAAAATATGGAGAAAAGTTGTGTTTACTTAGATTTCATTACTCCCTAACTATCTTTTACCGGTTAATTGATATGTGTGTTACTTGTGTGGATGAAGGGTGTATTCCTAATAACTCATGGAGTGGCATAGATATTTCTCCAATTCTATGAGCTCTTATCTCGCCCTATGCCATGCACGGCACAACCATAGGGGTTGTAAACAGTGGCTCATGCGTTAATTACTACCTTAATAGCCTAGTATGCCTTGGCTACATGTTTCCCAAGACATTCAAGCACGTTACCATAAAGGAGGTTGGCCAGTTTTCTTGAGCCTAACATTGATGGAACAATCATCCCAACAAACAACAACACACACCAATCAACCAATAATTAATAGTTAGGTTTCATTAGATCTAAGCAAACACAAGAAGAATTTAGCTACACATGTTAATTAAAAGACAAGTAAAAGATATAATCAACCAACACATAGACATATTGATTGAATTGAAGTGAAGACTTATCTTTAATTAAGCATGAGGGTTCCAAGGGTTGGAAACCCTAAAAAGTACAGGAAATTCGACTTTAGGGTTTGCCCTAAAAGTTCTCCACAAAGTTCCACACTAATGAATGAAAATTAGAAAACTATATATAGATTTTACACTCTGACGGCGTCAGGTTATAAGGGCTGACGCCGTCAGCTCGCCGCCAATAAGTTTCTCGGATGGCCTAGATCCACTTCTGACGCCGTCACCTTATAAACTCTTCTGGGCCGTCACTCTTTAACTTTACTCCTGACGGCCTACTTTTCCTAACACCTGACGGCGTCAGGTGTTAAATCCTCTGGCCCGTCATTTGAAAATTGGATTCCACTCTTTTGTCAAGACTTTCTGACGGCGTCACCTTGTGACTTCTGACGCCGTCAGGTTGTAAATCACCATCTTTTGAGACTTTGTCGTTTTCTTCACTTTTATGCTCCAAAAACGTCCGAATATGCATGTTTTCCAGAATTCCTCTCAAAAGTACCTAAAATGACAAAAGGAACGATTTAGGGCAATATTTGATCACATTTATACGAATTAGGGCTTAAATGACCCCCTAAAAGCGTAACACTTTTCGTCTCATCAAATACCCTTACACTTGGGATTTGCTTGTCCTCAAGCAAATGAGCTTTTATTCCAATCAAAATATGAGTTAGGGGTCATTTAACACGAATATAAAAGTAATTACAACAAATAGTTATTAGACCCTAATCATAACAAGCACGGAAATCATACACTAGCACCTCACAAATAGTGTTTGGATTCTCACATCTCTCAAATGTCATAAAGTTTATATCTCATAAATGGAAACGGAAAATAACACTCACTACCTGTCATAGCAAATAGATTACCATAGGCTTGGGAAAGGATCAATTACTCCTCCACTAGGCGTAAGCACCTAAGATAAACTATCAAAGAGGGCTTTATAAAGGGTTGTAACGTAAGGTGTAGGGATATGATAACACGGTTTGGTTGGAATAAAGGGTATTTTAGTGGTGGCGAGTTAATTATCATGATCAAATACATGCACTCTACATCGTTGCTTAAGTCAAGACTCGACTCAATCTTAGTCTAAAAATGAAATAACAAAAACTAAAAAGGAACATAAAAGGAAACGGGATGGTAGTCCGTATGTTTTTCTTCTTTCTTTTTCATATTTTTTTTTATTTTTCTTGATTTTTCGATTTTTTTTTCATACACTCTTGCCCTACCATCCAAAATAATACATCATAGGGGATTTGCATTCCCCTTACACTTGAATCTTTACATAACTTTACAATCACTATTCTAATGACTCGAATTAAGATAATCGAAAAACTTGGAGTACTTTTAAAATATTTAGCACGTATGGGGGTAATAATGTTGTTCTTCCCCATTACTTCATTACACTAGTACTTTACCCATGAGTCCCAATCGTCCCAAAACAATATGTACAAGGATATGACTTAACTTAGCAACCATGTAATTGACCGGATAATTAACTAAGGGTTTAACAAATGTTTTCACAATAATGCACCAAAGGTGGGTGCATACAAGGTAGGCTAAGGCGATTTGGGTGTACATTTAGTGGGGTGTAAACAAATTCTCACTTTGAGTAAGATGCTCAAAGGTCGAAACGAAAGGATAGGCTCGGAGGGGTGTACTAGGGGTATCGTGTACCAAAAATGGATACAACGCAAAGGGTGTGGGAGAATTACTTGACCAATGAAGTCAATGTAATTATAACAAATATACGGGTGTAAAACAATGGGTTAATCCTAATGCCTCTTATCATGTAGTAAATCTTAACTACACGAATGTAGTCTCACTTGTGGATTTGAGATGGTCCTAACGCAAGTTCTAGAATCTAAATACTACCGGTACTCACATCATAGCACCAAAGATGGATGCTTTTCCTACCAATTCTAGGGGCGAACCTCACATATTTGGGGTGGAAAATTTTTTAGTGGTACGGTTTTGTGCTAGTCATACAATTTCCTATCCATGAGACGCTCATTAAGATCAAGGTTTCACTTCTAAATGTTGTAAAAAATTTTAAATTGGCGCTAAAATTGCCCTAACAAATATTTCTCTTGGTTTTATTACAAATTTACTATCAAACAAAGCAAAACATCAAGCGTAAGTATATTCTCAACGGTGCTTTCATTTACCCCCCTTACACTTAAACCGAACATTGTCCCCAATGTTCAAATAAAAGACGTAAAAGTAAATAAGATGAAAGAATGAAATCAAATACTCCCCTGAATCGTTTGTTGTGGATAGTGATGTAACATGGTTAGATCTTCTTCCAAGATAGACGAACGTTCAAAGCTTCCCTTCCAAAATAATAAACGTCTTCTTGTCCAAAATAACCTGTTAACCTGAAAAAGATAAAGGCCAACCTCGCGTAAAATCGGCGGTAAAATCTACATAATAAGATATAATGCTTGTGGAATGAATATTTTGCAGAATTCCTGGAGATTATAAGTTAAAGAATTGACAAAACTTTTTAGGTTTCCGGAAAAATACAAAACTTTCAAAAATTGCAGAAAATTATAACCTGACGCCGTCAGGTGTTAATCCTGACGCCGTCAGAAAGTTCTGACAGAATTCTCATGTTAAGCTTCCGGGAAAAATTCTGGAAAAACTAGATCTTACTTCCTGGAATTCCTGCAAAAATTCATTATGACTCGATACAAGCATTTGACTCAAACAAGTACTAATATGTATGCTAATTTCATTGTTATGATTCATGTTCATTCGTTCTATATAAACCGATTTAGATTTCCCTTACACTTAGCTTTTGCAAAATACCTTTATATGTAGTTAAGATGAAGTTAAAAACAAAATAAAGCATTTTCACAATTTAGTTTGAAGCATGAATCAATAACAAGAAATATAACTTACATATGGAAACAAATAAAATCAAATAAACACACAAAAACAAATAAAACATAGGTTGCCTCCCAAGAAGCGCTTTTCTTTATTTACGAGTCTTGTAGCTAGACTCAAAGTCACCGTACGTTACGTGACTTTGTCGTTGGTCTCGGTTCCTAAGTCATCCTCTTTTCCGGTTTTGTATTCGGGTCCTAAGTTCAAACAATCCTTATAGAAATCGAAAATCCTTTTCATGACATAGTTTACTCCCCTACGTCTATCCTCGTCATTCCTATAGTAAACCGCTTGTTTGAGCTCCTTCTCAACGTTTGACAAGTGTTGGTATTGCTCTATCTTATACGGCATTTGGTAGTTCACCTCATCGGTCTCATCCTTAAATGTGACTATCCCTAAGGAAGGTTCATGAGTCATTCTAGAGACCTCGATAAATGGTTTGCCTAAGACTACTTGGGTCACACTTGCATCGATTATTGGGTGGATATCTTCTACAATCACAAAGTCGGTGACATAGGTAAAGTTTCCTACATAAACCGGTAATCCTTTAACTCTTCCCGTGAAGTTACAAATCCATCCCTTATCGGGAAACAGTCTATACCTTAGTTGACTTTTCATTATCAAATTGTATTGAGCCCTAGTCATGATGTTGATGGGCGATCTAGGGTAAATGTACGCTTTCCAAATATGCAAATGCCCGATGTTACATGGTATGTTCAGATTAGATGGATCGCCCACCTTGAAAATTGGGTTACCTAGGATGTATGGGGTCTCGGAGTCATCGAATAGATTCTTATGATATGCTCGCTCTTCCCTAGTTGGTAACTTATTGAAGAAGTCATCTTCTTCTACTACTTCTTCCATCTTCCTATCATCCTCTATTTCCTTAACATCATCCCTTGATTCGTTATCATTCTCACTCCTATCAATTGGTTTAATGGTCACAACGTTGACAAAGTGGACATGTTTGGATGAAGAAGGGTCTTTGATTTGGGGTCCGCTATTGGTGTTTCTAGCGCCCTTTTGTG